>CM021104.1:489715876-489733962 GCA_007115665.2 Sequoiadendron giganteum
TCTCTCTCACACCTCTCTCTCTCTCCCTCTCTACCTCTACCTCCCTCTCTCCTTCCATATATACTCTCCATCTCACATATCTCTCTCCATACCTACCTATCCCTTTGTCACTCCCACCACACTCTTTGTCTATTACTCTCTATCTCACCTCTCTATATCCCTCCATACCTCTCTCTCCATCTCTCTATTACTCTCCATTTGTCTATACCTCTCACTCCCTCTCTCCATGCATGTCTAATTCTCTCTATCTCCCCTCCCCCTCTCTCTACCAATCTCTCTCTCCCTCCCTACCTCTCCCTCCTTTCCCCATTCCCTCTCTACTAATCTCTATCTCTCCTCTGTCTCTCACCCTTCCCTACCTCCCCCCTCTTTCTATCTCCCCTCCCCCTCTCTCTACCTACCTCTCCCTCCCCCTCTCTCTCTATCTTATCTTCCCTCTCTTTTTATCTATATCTCCCCTCTCTCTACCTACCTCTCCCTCTATTTATATGTCTCTTTATATCTCTCTCTTTGCACCTCTCTATGTCACCTATGTCTCCCTACCTATATCTCCCTCTCTAATCCTCTCTCTATCTATATCTCTCCCTCTCTCTCCCTCCCTCCTCCTCTCTCTCTATCTCTCTCTTCTTCCCTCCCCTATATTTCTCTATCACTCTATCATTCCATCTATACTTCTCTCTCTATCACCATTCTCTCTCTCTCTCTCTTTGTCACTCCCTCCCCCTATCCCTCTCAGTCTAATTTTATCTATTTTACCTCTCCCTCCCTCCCCTCTCTCTCTCCCACCCACCTCCTTAAATATCTCTCTCTACTTCTCTCTATCTCACTTATCGCTCTCTACCTCTCCCTCCTCTCTCTCTCCCGCTTTCTCCTTCTCTCATTCTTTCTCTACTTCTCTCTATCTCATCACTTTCTCTCCATCTCTACCTCATTCCTTCTCTACTTCTCTCCATCTCACTTCTCTCTCCCTTTGTGTCTCTCTATCTCACCTCTCTCCCACCTCTCTCTCCATCCCTCTCTCCTCTCTTTCTACCTACCACTCCTTCCATCACTCCCTATCACTCTCTCTCACCTCTCTCTATCCCTCCATCTCTCCTTCCCTCTCTAATTCTCTCTGTCTCCCTTCACGCTCACTCTATGCACCTCTTCCTCTATCAATCCATACCACTCTCTCTACCTACCTCTCTCTCTAAACGTCAATATCTTATCCCTCTCTTCTTCTCTTTATCCTCTTTTTATACTTCTATCTCTCTATCTTACCTCTCTCTCCCTCCCTCCATTCCTAGAGAGAGATAGGTAAAGATGGATAGTTGATATAGAGACAAGTAGAGAGGTAAGGTGGGTGGGGGAGAGAGAGAGAGAGAGCATGCGAGGAAAAAAATATAGAGAGATAGAGACAGAGAGGGGGGAAGGAAATAAGGAGGGATAGGTATGAAGAGGGAGATGCGATAGAGAAGGAGGAAGGGAGATAGAGAGTAGAGAGGGGATGGGGAGGGAGGGACAAAGAAGTGAGATAGATAAAATTAGAGAGAGAGAGAGGTGAGATAGAGAGAATCATTTAGAGGGAGTGAGAGAGAGAGGGGGAAGGGAGGGAGGGAGAGAGATAGAGATAGAGATAGAGATAGAGATAGACATAGAGATAGAGATAGAGAAGGAGATAGAGATAGAGAGAGATAGAGAGATAAGGGAGGACAAGTAGAGAGGTAGTTCTTGAGATCAAGGGAGATAGAGTGAGATAAGGATACAAAGATAGTGGGGGAGAGAGGTCTAGAGAATAAGGGATAAAAAATGAGTGAGATAGAGAGATAAATATGACACAACTTGTTGATTACTGAAATTTGACCTCTTGATTATTGAAATTTGACATGCTGATTACTAAAATTTGATTGTCTGAAAAATATAATATGTTCCAAAATTTAGAATTTGCATTATAACTCATAGAAATATGAAACCATTCTCAAAAACCTTGAAACTATATACATTAAATATAACTTAAAGTCTAAGAAAGTAAATATTTGTACTTAAATTTTTATTTCATGTATATAGTTTCACCAAAAGAGAAGGAGAAAGAGAAAGAGAGAGAGAAAAGGGAAAGAAAAAATATTCAAAGAAAAACATAATGTGAGCCCAATACAATTCACTCGCTTTATGAGAAATCCCATAATGCAATATTGTTATAATTCACTCGTGTTGTGTGTAAACCATAATGTGAGCATGCTTTATTATAAGACACTTATATTTTCTCATTTTCGGGACCAAAAAGTGGAGTGGCCACTTTTTTGTCCCCCATATTTTTTTACATAGCCATGTGATCTAAATATATTTCTTAATTCATAGTTTTAGTCTTATAATCACCTTTTTGACACCTAAAGAAAGTAAAAAAATCTAGGAAGTTTAGCCAAAGTTATAATAACTTTTCAAAATGCATATTTTTTAGAAAAAATTATATAAAAGAGGCCTATGTTCTAGTCTTTGTGACCTAGCTCTTGGTTTCCAATGTGACTAGGGTCTAGGTATGGGGTAAAAAATGGTAATGGTAGGGAGATTATTCCTCATAAACAAGGGCTTTGACCTCTATATGATCATGGGCTTAGTTACTGGTTCGACAAAGACCCTAGTGACTCATGTGACTAGGGGTCATGGGTATAAACAAAATAAGAAATTTATCATTAGGTTTACCAAAATTTATGGAAAAAAAAAAGAAAATAATAAAAACTTGAAAAGATAAATAAAAATAAATTCAAATCCTATTCTAACAATCTCACTATAAACCTCAAGATAAGTGTGTTGATTTCCCTTTTTGGATGTGGACGTGACTCAAAAATATAACACTCTATTTATTGATGATTGATTTTTCAATTGTGTGGATTTGCATAAAGTGTGATATGAAATTAATGAAGGAATGACTAAATTTATAGATGTTGTAAGGAAAACTCAATTGAGATATGAATATTAGATCAGACACCTAGGTTAATTAAAGTGGTAATGGATTCAAATCAACTAAAAAGTGGAAATTTACAATTTCAAATTGATGAGTAAATAATTAAAAAATTACTTAACTAAATTGAAGGATAATTATGAAGATTTTTTTTTTCATTCAAAGATAGAGTTGATTGATGATTGAAGAGAAGTTTCTAAAATTAGATGAAGTTAACCAATGAGTGATGGAGTAAACTGGTGATAAAAAAATAGAAATTATTTGAAATTGGGTAATTAGTTATAATTCAATTAAATAATAAAATATTATTTAATTAAATGGACAAATGATTGATAGTAAATGGTGGATTGATTAGTAAATAATTAATGATGGTAACAAAGTGATAATTTTAATGATTAATTAATGATTAAAAATAGGATGATATGACTATAATTAAAGGTTATAAATTAGGTGAATAAATTTTTGTGTCTACATACACAATTGAAAGATGGTGGTTTTTTGGAGGGTGTTTCTTTCCTCCTAGTTGGTTCTTTGGTTCCTTGCAAGTGGTTTCTCATTTTTATATTTTTTAGAAAAATAGATTTAGAGTCGATCTGATACTTGATTCTTGAAATCTATAGGTTGTCTTCTTTATCATCCCACTTTATAGGTTATTAATGTGATGATAATTTTGTATGTTTCATTGTAATGGATCTATGAATTATGCAATTTAGTTGATTTTTCTTACCCATAGGTTACATTGATGGCTTACAAGTGAGCTATCTATATCTACATATATTTTTATGTTGATGTAGGATATTTTTTTACTATATTGAAGTTGTGAAGGGCCCATACCCTTACAAAATGGCCATAAAGGCCAAATAGGGGAGCTCACAAGAAACGAGGAACTCAAAAAGAAATAGAAAAGTAGCTACAAAAAAGACCAACAAAAGAAAAGAAACAAAACATAGGGAAGACTAGCCAAGAAATAGACCAGCTAGTGGTCACCCAACAACTTGAGGTCATTAATGACATACCATTCATTCTCTAGAAATTAGAGTTTTTCTTCAAAAGACAAAGGCTTCTTTTGCATGGGCTGGCTCTCTTGAGTATTGGGCGTCATAGGACAATCACCTTTCTTGCCCTTATTATTGGATTGTGCAATATCCTAACATTCCTCCCCATACCTCTTGTCATGGCTATTGTAAGGCTCCTACTAGAACACCTAAATGGTGACTGCAATTGTAGACACATAAAAATGACCTATGCCTATGAACTCAATTTTCTCCTTAATTCCTCTAAACATAATTAAAATATTTGATTATGTCTTATTCAAATTCAACAACTAATTAAATAATGATTAAATAATTTAATTAATTCATCTCTTTTATTCCTCCTAACTATTTAAATAAATAAATTACATTTGTTTTATTTAAATAGGCCACTATTGTCTAATGTCCTCTTTAAATTAAATTTATTTAATTAATCCATTATTTCCCTCTTGATTATTGGAATAAATATATTTTATTTAAATGCATCTCTAATACTAAGGTCTTCTCATAATTAAATAGATCCCCTACAATTTATTTAATTATTAACCCACTCCTTCCATAATTAAATAATTAAAAATAATTATTTAATTGTCTCATTTAATTCTCTTCCAAATTTAAATAAAAATCATTTATTTAAATTTTCCTCTTTTCAAGTAAATAATTTTAAATTATTATTTACCGTCACATGACCCCACCATTTTGAATTAAATTAATATTAAATTCAAAATAGTATTTTCCTCCATAAATTAGGTAATTTCTAAAAGTATTTGATTTTCTAACTCCCTCTTTTTCTATGTTGAATCTTATCTCCCTGTCACACACATTCTTATTCCTTGATTTAATTTCTTAAATTAAATTTTGTCTACTCATTTTGAATTTACCCTAATGTTTCCCTAACCCTAATTGTGGGTTGTCATTTTGAATCTTGTCTATTGATTCTAGGGATCTTGTCAATCTTTAATCTTGTCCCTCCATCCAAAATTGAATTTTCTATAAAATGGCAATTTTGTCCTCATTTTTGGTATCTTGGATCTTGCATCTATCATCTCTTGCATAGCCATTCAAAATACTTCAACATTTGCTTAGTCTAGATATAGTCATTGTAGCTCACACACAATTTGAGGGCACAAATCATATTACAACAAATAGAGAAGGTACAATGAAGGTGATTCATGGAGGCTTGAAGACTTGGTGAGATCTTTCCTTATTTTTATTTTATGCTTCCTTTGTTCTTCATTGCTTACTTAGGTTTGATTTTGTTTATGCATTAATCTTGTTAACCTAAATTTACCCTTAGTTACATTGGTGAACCTGCTAGGACATGCTCCAAGGATCTAATCATTAGTTAAGGAAGGTTTTGTTTGTTACAAACATTTGCATGTTTTAACCCTCGTTTTGTCAACAATGGTTTGATCAAACTATGGATGTACTTACTTGCTATTGTTTATCCTTAAAGGGCCTGCCTAGTGGGAAAAGTAATCACCCCAGGGAATGACCCAATAGGAAACATGCTAAAGCCAAGCGACTTCCAGCCGGTATATAAGTGTGGGTACTTGAGGAAAGTTCAAGTATCACGAGGACTATTCTGACAAGAAGGGTAACAATGGTCTCTTGTCACATGGACGGTCCCCCATGAATGAAATTCCCGCATTAAAACCCTTGTTATAGTGTGACCAAAAACTTTTATCTATTCTTTGGTGTAGCAATAGTAATTGCCAAGGTATCCACATTCTCGTAGTTCTTAGTAGACATGATCAATCTACAATGGGACTTTCATGAGGGTTGGAAGTTTGGTTGACTCAAGAAGTGAGTGCACTGTAAGGGGGAGCCTGTGTGGCCAAGCTTCTAAATTAATCCACTAAGAATAAGTGCAGTTGGAGTAAAATCCATGTGGAATCCAAAAGAATATAGTCCTTTAAACCATAGGGTTATACATGTCTTCTTTGTGTTTGTTTTCACAAATTTTCTAAGACAATATGTTTGCCAAGTGTTTTCAGAAAAAATGAACAATTAAAAATCCTTTTCGGATCTGGAATAACACTTTAAATCTGAAACAAACTTTACAATCTGCTACAAAATTTTCCAAAAACCAGACTTTACAATGCATTTTCCAAAACTGCAATGCATCTGCTATCCTGGACCGCATTTGCTACTTTTAGAATCCCAATCACTCTATTGCACCACATCTGCCATTTTAAATGCCACATCTACCTATCTCACAACACATTTGATTTACCAAACATTGCAATTGATCTGATGCATCACATTTGTCTTCTAAAATGCCACATTTGACAATTTTGTGATGTATTTGCTTCCCTGCAATGCATTTGAAATGATGCAATTTCTTGTGACCTGAAAATTCATTCACTGTTAGAAATCTGAGGCTTAGCTTTTCCAAATAGATTCAAGACATCTTTTTCTATAGTTTTTGTTCACAACCAGACCAAGAATTGGTCAAATTCCTTCATCATTGCATTGCAGGTTGCATTTTTAATTTTCCATAGGTTTCTCATTGCACTTCCTTAATTGCATCCTTAGGATTTACCACCATTCTAGGACCTCATTTTTGTAGATTTTAGGATAGGAATCCTTGCCATTCTTTGTCAAACCTTTTCCTTCAAGAGTAGGTTATCATTGGATTTGATCAAACTATTTTCTTTAGTCATTGTCTTTTGTGAGCCATTTCCAACTCAATAATCTATTGTGAAAACCTCACTTTGTCCTCTTCATCATTTAGTCCTTTTAGCAAGTCCATTGACATCCCAAAATTAAGACATTGCCTAAATTTTGTATGGTTGAGTGTGCCTCTTCTTAATTTTACCAATATTGAGTACATCCTAAAATATTTTTCATTTGCATGCCTTTAGTCTTCTCATTTTAGTCTCATTTGCATAGCATTCCTTATTCCAAAAAACCCAAAAATATAGTGTCATAAAATTTGCATATTTAGGTCATCCCCCACCATCCCCATAGTTGAGAAAATCTTTTATGGTTGAAACAAGACTCATGGATTCCTTTGGTGAAGACACCAACCTTTACAATTTCTCCCATGACATGAATGCAAATACCAACACTTTCCCTAATGACATGAATGCAAATAACAATATGGGGAATTAATTCATCAATCCATTTAGTGAAATAACCATCCCATCCTCTTCACATAATCCTTTTGAACAATTCATCCGTAGAGATGAAAATGGGCAAGTATTTGAGGAAGAAATACAAGTTGCTGCAAAAAATCTTGAAGTAGCCTCCTTTGTGGAAGAGTTAGTCTTGAAAGATTCATATAGATACCTAGCCATGCTCCTTGACCAAGGGGCTAGGCTACCAAAAGGATTTGACATCAACACCATAAGAGAAACATCTCCCGATCCTACCAATCAAACAAGCCAATCACACAATGCAAACAATACTTCCATGGGAGCTACCACACAAAATGTCATCAATGCCATTAATGCTACCTCCCTTGGTGCTAATACAACCCATACTACAACCAATACATCCAATGTGGTCAACACAATGTCTATTGAGGGATCATCAACCCTAACAAACACCACATCACATTCCATGCCTCAAAAAATGTCTATAATTTCCTCAAAAACTATTGGACCCAAATTTGGGACTTCATCTAATATAATGGGCACCAACACATCAAACCTCATTGGAGCCTCATCTATATCTATGGGGAAATCAAAAAACCTATTATTGGGTTCCTCTACTAATACAATGGCAACAAACTCATTAAATCCCTTTGGAAAGAATAAAAGAAGAGTTGTCATTCAAGGATCTCAATCGAACATCCCAAATTCATCACAAATCAACACCAACATTCCTTTGAGAAAAAATAAAAACATTCCACAAGGTCATACCTATGTATTTGGACAAGACACCCAACATATGACTCCATTTGGTCATCAACATTCTCAAGGACAACAAGGTCCTCAAATCCAATCCAATATAGTTGGCACCGACATCCCCACTTATGCATCTCAGGTCCATACACATCAAAAAATCCCTAATCAAAACATTCATTTCCAACAAATTACAAACCAAAACACTCAATTTTCTCATCAAAAAAACATTCCAAATCAACACATCTCATCACAATCGGTAGGCAATCAAGCGATACCTATCACCAACATGTGTGATGCTACAAACAACCCAATTGTGGAGGCACTCACACTCAAACTAGCAGCTCTGCAAACACAAGTGGAAACCTTGAAAATTTCCAATAAAAATCCTTACATGTCATATTACTTATGTCCATATCTATTTGAAACAACCTTGTATATGCCACCATTCCCTCCAGGATATGTGGTGCCACATTTCCCTAAATAAAAAGGCAAGACAAATCCCATTGAACACATCTAGGAATTCACTACCAATTGCATGGACATTTCCTATGAACACACATATTTAATGAGACTCTTCTCTAGGAGTCTTGTAGGGCACACACTGGAATGGTTCATGCAATTGCCTGAAGGAATTAAATCATGGGATGAATTGGCCAACAATTTTGTTGAAAACTATGCCTACAACATTGATGTGGACATTGACATTGCCTCCTTATGAAAACTCACTCAAGAGGATGCATGTGAGACCTTTATCCCATTCTTCCAAAGATGGATAACCCTAGCAAGTCAATGTCTTGTGGAGATACCTAAAAAATAAAAAATCACAATGTTTGTGCAGAATCTTCTCAACCCGCTTAGATATGGCTTACAAGTCCATTGTTGCACCAGCTTTACTGACCTTGTTGAAAAAGGTATTCAACTTGAAAAATCCTTACTTGCTAAAGGAAAACTTACGTATGGTGGAAAAACCATCAACACTACCACAAACACCAACTTAAGTACTTCCAATGACAAAAAATAAATATTGGGTTAAAAATAAACACATCACCAATGATGGCATGGTCGATGTGAAAATAGTCAATGCAATAGGTCGTATGCTCACAATTAAAGGATTTCAACCTCAAAATGCACCTGTGACTACACCAACACCAACTACTAATGCCATTCAAAACAATCCTGCTCAATTGAACCAAAGGCAACCTTGTCAAACAAGGAAATTTCAAAAATGTACATATACCCCTTGGGTGAACCCATCGAAGTTGTCCTAAAGAAACTTATCCAAAATGGTGTCATACATTGGAAGAACCTAAACCATATGACCCTGGTCAGTTTAAGCCATCATGGTGGGATGATAATGCATTATGTGACTACCACCATGTCAAAGGGCATAAATATTCCTCTTATTGCCAACTAAGAAATATTGTCCAAGATATTATTGAAAACCACACCATTGAGCTTGGTGGTCAACCATTTACATCTTATTCAGATCATACAATCCATAAAAACCCACTACAGGACCATGGTTCAGGTAACTCCTCATCATCCAACACAAAGGATAATAACAATCAAGCCAATTACATCTGCACTGCCTTCAAATATTTTAGAGTTACTATCATTAATAACCTTTGAGCTACTGATGAAGAAAAATGTGTCAATACCATTACTATTAAAAAGGCCCCAAAATGCAATGTCACTACACACAAAGGCAAGGCCACCATCCCAAGTCCCTCTACTTGTCAGCCCAAGATTACCATACCTGGTCCATCTATCAAGCAACCAAAAAGCAGCCCAAAATTTTACCTTATCGAGAAATTGAACAAAACACCGGCTCAAATCTCCATCCTTGAATTGCTTCACATTTTTCCTGTGCATAAGGCCATCTTGGATAAAGTCTTGCAAGATTCTTCTATCCCAAAAAATATTGATGTCAACCATTTTGAAACTATGGTCGAATATTTGAATTCACCTCATCACATTACCTTTTTAGATCTTGACTATTCCTCACCCAAATCATCTCATAACGATGCCTTACATATCGAGGTTTTTATCCATAAGCATAAGGTTAGATGAGTCCTAGTAGATGGTGGAGAAGGATTGAACATTTTCTCTTTAAAATTGGTTAAAGCTCTTGGCTTCTCTAATGCTTGTTTGGATGCTACCAAGAGTATTGTGATAAAAGCGTATGATGGTGAAGAATTCTCTTCTAAAGGCATCATCACACTTCCAATTCATGTGGGACCAGTTATCATAGACACAACATGCCAAGTCCTGAATTGCAATATCTTACTTGGTCGCCCATGGATTCATGCCTTAAAGGATATTACCTCTACCTACCACCAATGTCTGAACTTCCATTTTGATGGCACCGAAATTACTATACCAGGAGATCCTAATCCTTTTCAATATTGTACCAACTTGAGAGCTACTGCAGAGCACCAAGTGCCTATCAATTGAGAGGCTTTAACATCCACTTCCTCTAAATACATCAACCCATCCACACTCACCAAATCATCCATATCCACTCCGTCGACTTCCGCCATGCCGTCCTCCTTGACCTCTGTATGAAGTAATGACTTCAAGATCTAGGATGTTGGTTGTGGAGAATTCAACTTGAATATAGCTTACTGTATCACAACAATACCTAATCCACCTAAAGTATATGGTCGAACTTGTTGCATAGTAGAGCCTAAGAATACTTTCAAGGTTCCTTCAAACATGGTATTCACTTAATGGGGAGACATGAATGCTGAGGAAATTTCAGACTTATCTACTTGAATCTACAAGAACCCAAAGGAATTACCCCCATTACCAATACATATCTATGGCAAAGGAAACACAAGAAGGAGAGAACTTATCATTACCTCTTAGAGACCAAAGTATCTAGGGCTAGGGTTTTGAGCAACTCAAAACCAATGATTGACATACCTATGTACTTTCAAGTGAGGACATAATGGCTCCTGAAAGTGTCAAGACAAGTGAGGACTCCCATACCAAAACTGACTCTCATGAATGGGAACAAGGATCTAATAGAACCCTGAGTGATAATGATATTGGTGAAATTTTCCTAGAGCCCAACCAACTCCCTTTTGAGGAAATATTTCAAAAAATGTATAGCATTTATCTTATAGATCACAATTCTAAACATAAAGAATGGGTCAACATTCCTTGGGACCCAAATGACTGTAAAAAATCGTCAACCACATCTAAATTGTTTCACCCCATTCCTGAGCCCATTGTCCATGCCTTTGAACTACCATTCATTGATCGTGATGTTGATCAATTTGTCCCATATTATGACCATGAATATAACTCATCTAAATTTGACTATGGTACTTGGATTGAATCTAACTGGTAAATTGAGGATGAAAATTTTTCCTTCACACTTGAGGCTTCCATTTGCATTCTTTTCGCATCCTCCCCATCCTTTACCAACACTGATGATGGAATTTCCCTTGTCTACCCATAACTCATTGATTGGGACCAACAAGACCCACCCGCTATGGATATCTTTCAGAATGATGAAGCCATTGCAAAATTTATGGGACTCCATGAGGGCATACCAAGTGGTGATAACAAGGTAGGACTTTCTATTGATCTAGATTGTGCAACATACTTCGGGGAGACTATGTAATCCTCCAGTTGCAAAAATATGAAAAATAAAACAAAAAAGATATGTCTTTAGGTGAAACCACTAGGCACCTTCTGACAATACAATAGTAAAAATAAAGGATGTATCCGAAGGTGAAAACCTCTCTGAGGTGCCTAAGGATTGAGGATTGGAATTTCTTCCCATGACACAAGAAAAATCAGCAATTCTTATTGAAGACACCATAGAAGTTAACATAGCTACACCAGAGAATCCAAAAATGGTTCTCTTTGTTGTATCATTGATAGAAGAAGAAAAACTTGAATTCCAACAATTCTTCTCAGAAAGAATAGTTAGTATTACACCATATTCCTTTAATTCCAAGTATCAAATCAGTCAAACCAAAATTATAAAAGATGCATCAACATATTGCACCACTTGTGAAGGATAACCTAGAGAAGTTACTAGATGTCAGATTCATAAGATCAATAGAATTCAGAGATTTAAACAAGGCCTATCCAAAAAATTATTTCCCATTGTTGAACATAGACATCATTATTGATCTTACAACATGATACAAGATGTTGTCCCTCATGGATGGTTTCTTGGGCTACAATCAAATACGCATCACCCCTAATAATTAGCAAAAAACAATGTTCACTTTCCCATGGGGAACATACTACTGGAATGTCATGCCTTTCATCTTAAAGAATGTAGATGCCACATACTAATGAGCCATGAAAACAATATTCCATGATCTCACGCATACTTCAATGGAAGATTATGTGGATGACCTCTTGGCCAAATCTTTGACATGGAAACATCATCTCAGGGTTTTGGACAAATTTTTTAGGTGGCTCGAAGAATACAAGGTCTGTTTGAATCCAAAGAAATGTGTTTTTGGGATTACTTCAGGAAAACTGTTGGGCTACAAAGTTTCACAAAGAGGCATAGAATTTGATTCTTCCAAAGTAAAAGAAATATTAAACATGCCTCTGCCAAAAGGAATCAGTGACCTACAGACACTACAAGGAATATTAAAGTCTATCTGATGCTTGATAGCACAACTAGCAGACAAATTTCAACCATTTCAATACCTGTTGTTTAAAATTATCCCTTTTGTGTGGATAGATAAATGTCAAGCGGCCTTCCAACAAATCAAAGAATATTTATTGACACTATCGGTCCTAATGCCTCCAATTGAAGGAAAACCTTTGATCCTGTATGTCTCTATAACCACCAATGCACTAGGTAATTGTTGGCACAAAATGACAATGAAGAAAAAGAAAGAGTCATATACTACATCATTCATACACTAATCAGATATGAACTCAATTACACAACCGTAGAACATGCCTATCTTGTAGCTATCTTGGTGGCCCAAAAACTAATACATTACATGTTGAATCACCAAACATAGTTGGTAGCAAAGATTGATCCACTGAAGTATCTTCTAAGCTGGGCAGCATTGATAGGTCAGTTAGCAAAATGGGTCATGATTTTGAGTGAATATGACATACAATATGTTGAACACAAGGAAATAAAAGGATAGGTAATAGTTGATAAACTTGTAGATGCACCTATCCAAGGCACTCATCCATTGATAGCTGATTTTATTGATGAGTCCATCTTTCATGCAAAACCTTCCTCACCTTGGAAACTATATTTTGATAGGTCTCATATGGGTCATGGCTCAGGAGCTAGTATCTTGTTTATAAAATTGCAAGGGGAATCCATTCCTAAGGCATTCTAAATTTCCTTCCCTTGTACTAATAATATTGTAGAATATGAGGCACTGGTCACAAGACTCAAAATGGCAATAAAATGGAAAATTCAGACGCTACTAGCTTTTGGGGATTTTCAATTAGTTATCAACAAAGAAAATGATGATTATGAAACAAAGGATGAAAATTTGTTTCCCTACAAGAGAATGGTGGATAGCTTCCTAACCTATTTTAGCTTGATTGCTTTTGAACAAATCCCTAAAGCACAAAACAAGGAAACAGATGAAATGGAAACTATTGGGTCTCTCTTGGGCGTCCCCAAAAATGTATCACAAATTGATTTCTTAGTGGAACAACTACTAGTTCTTATATATGATGTCCCAAACTCAGAATTGGTTTGCAAAATTGTTGGTCCCAACTCACCTTGGTACCATGATGTCTATGATTATCTTAAGTACCAAAACCTTCCACCCAACTTATCCAATAATCAATGCAAATCCTTCATCTGAAAAGCCACCTAATACACCATCATCAGTGACACCCTATACCATCATAGCTTTGACAAAACCCTTCTTCATTGTCTTGACACTAATGAAGCCCACACAATATTACATGGGGAACATGAGGGTATATGCGAATCTCATTAGAGTGGCTTGACTTTAGCCAAGAAAATCACCAAACTTGGGTATTACTGGCCGACAATAGAAAACGATGCTCTTTAGTTTGTTAGAACATGTCAAAAATATTAGGTGCATAGCAATCTAATCCATGCACCTGCATGGGAGCTGAGATTGATCACTTCTCCATGGCCCTTTGCATAATGGGGACTCAACCTCTTGGGAAAAATCCATCCATCCTCCTCCAATGGCCATAAATTCATCATCACCACCACTGAGTAATTCACTAAGTGGATTGAAGCCGTCCCCCTCACTTACATCACCAATAAGCAGATTTCCAAGTTTATCCTTAATTACATCATATGTCGATATGGTGTTCCACAATACATCATCACAGACAATGGCCATCCATTCAAAAACCATGATGTTTGTGAGCTTTGTGAATGATTCCACATCCAACACCATTTCTCCACACCATACTATCTGCAAGGCAACGGTCAAGCAAAGGCATCCAACAAAATAATTCTTCGAATCCTTCAGAAGACCATCAATGATGCTAGCCTAGATTGGCATCTACAACTCAATCCTACCTTGTGGGAATACTATACTAGCATCTACACACCCACTAGAGCCACCCCATTTTCCTTGGTCTACGAATTTGAAGCTATATTGCCCATCAAGGTCAAAAATTCCTTCTCTCTGAGTCAATCTAAAGGGAATGACCAATGATGAGGAGTACATATAGTCTCGCCTGCATGAACTAGAAATGCTGAAAGAAAGAAGAAAAAATTACTTGAACCACTTACAGGCATATCAAAATTATCTTTGCATGAGCTACAATAAAAGAGTGATGGTCAAAAATTTTGAAATTGGTGACTTGGTCCTCATGTAGAATCCAAGAAATCAGGTTGATTGAGAGGATTTTGGAAAGTTTGAGCCAAATTGGCTAGGTCCTTATATCATTACTTCCTCATTTGATTTTGGTGCTTATCAATTAGCTACGCTAGATGGAGAAAAATTGGCAAAGCCTATCAACAACCTGTATCTATGAAAGTTCTATACATAGCATCAGAAAGCTTTGTTGAAACCTTAAAAATACAAAAAAAAATGAAAAATATAAAAAAACTGTCACCTTGATGAAAACCTTGAAAACAAGCATCTTGGTGACACCAAAAAATAGAAAAATGAAAAAAATAGTAAAGAGAAATAAATTCATCCAAATAGTGAAAACCTGGTAAACATGCACTTTGGATAAGCACCATGGTGAAAACTTGGCAAATAGGCGCCATGCATAGCCGGTCTTTGGTTCACCATCTATTATCATTCCATTTGCCTTCATCCAAAATGCATAACCTCGACATCCCGACACATTCACAACACTTGTCATAGGTCTTGTCATTTCTATCCATGGCTAGCAGTGGTTGACATCATGCCTTGCATATCCTTGCCTTTTATCCTGCATATGCCCTTTTCCATGTCATTTTGCTTAGGTAATCCTCGACCTATCTAGGGGAAAGATCTATATCATTTGACTACAATGGGTATTGCACATGGTCATGACATTCACAAAAAGTTCTGAAAAAAGTCATAAAAATCAGAAACTGTCCTGAAGAAAACACAAAAACATTCAGAAAACGTAAAAAATTTCAAAAACAACGCTAATATCTATCCTGTCAGTTATGAAAATTATTATTTTTCATGGTCCGAACTACGTTGTCTCTATGCATTTTATACGTACGAAAGATTCATATTTGAATCCCCGAGACATTAGGTCTATCTTTTTAGGTTTGTCAAAATAAAATCATGACTCAATCTTTTGTCCTTCAAACAAATTCATTGGTCGTGTTGAACTATGAGGTCTCTGCGTGCATGATGTAGGAAAGGCCATCAACCAATGAGCCCCCAAGGCCACACTAGGTCAGTCCATTAGGGTTCATGACACTGCATTTTCACACACGTTGAATATCTTCAAGTCAATCAAATCGTTCCTCAATCCTAGACAAGAAATCTATCAGAAAACTTTAAACAATATTTTTAATTGACATCTCAATCAAGCTTTCCATGCCAATGTTGGCATGCAATCAAATCTGTCATCTAGTTAAAATAAGTCAACTTATCAAAATCTTGGTCCTTCTTCAGATACATCTTTTCGAGGAACAACTCTTGTCATCTATTCATGATTTTGGATGTGTCCTTCCTAAGATTTGTCATCATCATCTAGCATTTTGATGGATTCTCCTAACTCTGAGAATCGATCCTCTTGACATCAACATCATTTAGGATGTGTCTAACCTGAATTTGGTATAACTCGACATTTTGGCAATCTTGACACCGTCAACCTTGGTATTTTGACATCAAAACAAATGACATTTTGAACACTTGGAAAACACTATCTATCTTTTGATTCTCATCATGATACTAGTTCCTTGCGTCAGGGGAGCCACGATGTTTCATGATGATTTTCCTTGTCATTTTGATCATCCCGCTGCTAGTTTCTCGAGGATGTCCTGACTTCAGGATTTAGAGGAGCAATGATGTAGTACGATTATTTTCTTGTATTTGATTCGGCTATCATGTGGCTAGTTTCTCGAGGATGTCCTGACTTCAGGATCTAGAGAAGCAATGACGTTTCATGACTAGTCTTCTTTGTTTTTGGTTGGCTATGGAAAAATGACTAGGGGAAATTGCATTCTTCATATGTGTCACAATCATACTTGTCTACGAATTTTTGTCTTGTGATGGTTTGACTATGCACACTGTAACATAGATTTTCAAGAGAATTGGCTACATAGATTAAGATGATCAAAAATAATAAATAATCTAAATAAAAGTAAAAAAGAATGAGTAAATTAACATAAAACAATAAAAGAAATAACTGAAAAGATCTCACCGAATATGCATCCACTTCTTTGAATTATCTCGATTGTCCTTCTCTATTTTTCTGTATCAATATTCTTGCCCTTAGATTTTTAGTATTGATGCAAGCATAACCTTGTTGAATGGCTAAGAAAAATATCGAAGATTAAGTTTCTTCTCAAAAGTATTGATTTCGAGAGGAGGAATAATGATAATGACAGGTCATTTTATAGATTTTGGATTTTCGAACGATCTACTCAAATTCAAAAGAAAGATCGATGAACGAGATTAATGAATGGCATGCAATGTAAGTTATGTGTTAGTTAGAATGTGAGTAAGAAAATTTTGCAAGATAAAGATTAAATTAGAACGATAACTTAATCTTGCATCAAGACTGTTCGAAAATAGAAAGAACACGAGTTCTAGATTAAATAAACAATTTAATCTTCAGTTAAGAGTCTTCGAAAATAGAAGAAATAGACTTTGAATGACAAAGACAAATTTAGAACTCAAATAATAAAGAGTTCAAATGCACACATGAATTAATTAATTAAATAAAGATATTTAATTAATAAACACATTCATGCATATGAGTTAGAACTAGTTAACTAACTATTTGTGACAGAGAGTCCTCTCGTAGAGACGATCAAATATCGAATCCAAAGATAACTGGTGGATTTAAAATAGATATGGAGTCAGAAGGTGAGTGAATGATTTACATAATTGAATGATAGAAGAATGTGACATAAACAAATAATACTGAATTAAATGTTAATTTAATTCAACATTCGAAATTGAAAGATTTAATTAAATAAATAATGTAATTTATTTAATCGACTATCGAAAAGGATTAATTGAATAATTAAATAATAAATATTTAATTATAGTTGAAATATGACAAAGGGGTAATTAAATAATAAATTATTCAATTAAGAGAGAATTAATTAGTTAGCGACATAGTTAAATAAATATGATTATTTAATTAATCAAGTTGAATAAAGGTCATAATGTATTAATGAATTAATTAAAAAGGGTATTTAATTAATAGAGGAAAGATGTGTTAGAAAGGTAATTAAATAATTAACATTATTTAATCATGACCATGGAAATAGAAAATTATGTCGAAAGTGGTAGTCGTAGGCCTAGACCAATTTTCGATGTCTACAGTTTTCCCCTCTTTGATAAAATGTCATTTTGATGTTGTGTCAAAGAAAATATGCCCCGATTGTGCCTCAGTATGAAATAGGTTAGGGTATGCCCCCTCGGGGAAATTGACAAATTTTTGAAAAATATAAAAAAAAATAGGAAATATTCCCGATAAGTCAATTTGATGGTAAAAAATGCTATGGAGTTAATGGAATTGAATTTGGAAGTGTTATGGACATGTACGGGTCAATAGAAGTTGGAAGGTTAAGCGGACAAAAGACAAGGTCAGAAGAAATGCCACCCAAACCCTAGGTATAAATAGAAATTAGGTTGA
>CM021104.1:491090096-491126248 GCA_007115665.2 Sequoiadendron giganteum
TTTTCAAACAAGACAAGTTAGGTTGCCAATTTAGTGAAATTGGAAATGTAGTGGTCTGTTTGAAAAAGTGGGATCTCTCGGTGATTTACATCACCGAGAGACCCCATTTCTTGGACCCATTTTTTCAAACAGACCAGTTAGGTTGCCAATTTCATCGAATTGCCAAGCTAGTGGGCCCACTAGCTTGCCAATTTAGTGAAATTGGCAATGTAGTTGCCAATTTCACCCTCTCTTAGGTCTCTCTCTCTCTCCCCTAAACTCCCACTAGCTTGCCAATTTAGTGAAATTGGCAATTTAGTTGCCAATTTCACCCTCTCTTAGGTCTCTCTCTCTCTCCCCTAAACTCTCTACAGGGTATAGGGTTGAGGGTTGAGGGATAGTGTTTAGGGTTGAGGGTATAAGGTTAAGTGTATAGGGTATATGGATTATGGTTTACGATATTGGGTATATAGTTGAGGGTATTAGATTAAGGATATTATGTTTAGGGTTGATGGTTTAGGTTTTAGGATTTATGTACAAGTTTAAGGGTTGAGGGTTGAGGTATAATGTTCGGGGTTAAGGGTATGAGGTTAAGTGTATAGGGTATAGGGATTAGGTTTTAGGTTGTAGGGTTAAGGGTGTAAGGTATAGGGTTAAGACTTGAGATTGTAGGGTTTTATGTTTAACATTATTCCTAAACCCTAAACCCTAAACATTATCCTTGAACCCTTAACCTTATAATTAAACACTAAATCCTACATTAAACCTTGTACTCTAAACCCTCAACCCTAAACCCAATACCCTCAACCCTATACTGAATATTCTAAACCCTAATCCCTATACTCTATACAGTTAACCCTACACCCCCAACCTTGAACACTATACCTCAACCCTACACCTTCAACCCTCATCCTTATACCCTATATGCTCAACCTTATAACCTAAGCCCTAAACATCATCCCCCAACCCTATACTTAAACCCTAAACCCTACATTCAACCTTGTACACTAAACCCTAAACCCTAAACCTCAATCTGAAACCCAATACCCTCAACCCTATACCCATTATTCTAAACCTTAATCCCTATACCCTATACACTTAGCCCTATACCCTCAACCCTATACCCATTATTCTAAACCCTAATCCTTATGCCCTATACACTTAGCCCTATACACTTACCTCCACTCTCTCCCACTCTCCTCCACTCTCCCACTCTCTCCCACTCTCCCCCACTCTCCCACTCTCTCCCACTCTCCCTCTTTCTCTATCTCCCACTCTCCACTTCTCCCCTTCTCCCACTCTCTCCCACTCTCCCCCTCTCTCCCTCCCTCTGTATCTCCCACTCTATCTCCCACTCTCTCCCTCTCTCTTTCTCCCACTCTCCCCTTCTCCATCCCTCTCTATCTTCCACTCTCCCCCTCTCTCCCTCCCACTCTCTCAGAAACCCCTATACTATCAAAAATACACTAAGAAAACTTAATTTAACATAACGCGCTCGCATTATAACGCGTGCACGTTATAATGCGAGCGTGTTTTGTAGTTTACTAAAACGGTAAAAAAATCAATATACCAGTGATTTGAAGGCCCACGGTCTGCATATTCCCCTGGTTCTGTGCATGCTCCGACAAAAAATATATATTTGATGATGTTGTGAAGTGTGCAAGCATCTTTTTCACTTTCCATCACCTTTTCCATGATCTTTTTACCACCTTTGCATGAAATAGCAGAGTCTCGACGTTGAAAGACATATAATATCAATTGAAGTTTGAATTCCATTGAAAACTGATATACAATTGAAGTGTGAAAGGGAACAAGCTTTTGAACAAGTCAAATTGTTGTGGATTTTGAAGAAAGAAGAAGCTAAGGCTACATAATTGGGTTGAATTCCTCTATTTGAAAGTCTGGTTTTTAAGGTATATGAAGTCCTTACAAATTTTCTTTCATTCTATTATGGCTTTCTTTCATTTTTGTTTGTCATTATAACCTTAGGTTGTCAATGCACATTTAAAATTAGAAAATTATATACACAATTATTTACACTTGCCAATTACCATTTTACACTTTCAAATTATAGAAATTGAGAACCATTCACCAAAATTCATCCTTTAAGACCATTCCCAGACCATTCCAAAGCATCAAACATCTTCAAAATACCCTGCACAAGGTCAAAAGTTCATTACATAGAATAGTCCTTCAACAATTGATGGGGAGTCTTATCTTTGAAGAGAAATCTTTCTCTTCCCAAGACCTATTCTTTGGTATTCCTAGGGTATTCCTCTCTACCCTACTCAGGGATCCCTCGTAAACCCCTCTCACCTCATAAGACTCTCCACCAATTTCAAAATTTTCACCATTGCTCTCAATTCACCACTAAGCTTCCCTGGGCTCCACACTGACCCAAAGTATCCTAACCACTCGAGGGGCTGTGAAAGGGTATTCTCACTATCCCCTTGTTGATTTGACTCCTCACTCATCCATCTCATAGGATTCTTTCACCTTGTACCCATCACTTTCTTGAAAAACCCAATTTTAGGCCTTGTAGCCTTTTGCCCAATTAAGCCTCCTAGAACCCGTTTTCTTGGCTTTTCACAAAAACGGTCTTAACAACCACCAAATATTTTTATAGATTCTTTCTAGTGGTACCATAGGCTTCAATATTTACTAGGTTTTTAGTCCCTTTGGCGTTCATACATAGGACTATCCTCATACCCCCTATTTTCGAGGGTTTCTAGGGTTCTGGCTCCTTTTTCCAACTTTGAGGGCTTCAATGACCTCCTCAACTCTCCTCCTTTCACACACATGTCTGTAATACATGTTCCCACACTATCTTGATCTTGATTGGCACAAAATAGTCCATTTAGCAACTTTCTTTACTGCTGTCCTCTCCAAGCCACTAGCCAAAATGCACTTGCACTCGCCTAGTTCTTGATGAATTCACCATCTCCCCTGCAAACCAAGACACCAAACACCATATGTACACTGTAAAAACATTCCCCTACTTTATTCCAAGTTTCCATGGTAGCCTTGCCATGAGAATTCAGGTGGGGATCATTATTTCCAAAAACTGGCATGAACCGGCTATGAGACCAAAAACTCTAAAAACTTGCAAAACAAAAAGCAATTGAACTAAATGGCTAATATAATTCTTCACAAAGTAATCAAGTGACACAATTGAAAGACTCCAAGCATTAGATAGGTCCTTTCAATCCATTATTGACTGGATGAAGGCACAAAAACAGAAATTCAATGAAATTTGCACTCTTCCAGCTCACAAATTCCCCTTCCAAAACTCGAAATCATACAATAGCTTTCCCACATGCTCAATTAGGGTTTTTATGACCTTATATACCTTTCTCCCACGTTCTATGACCCTTGGGTTGGGCTTAGAGCATCATTAATTCCCTTTTCCCACTTTTAGGATAAATTGCCAAGTCTACATGGACTAATTTGCCTAATTTCATCATTCAAGCTTCTCCAAACTTCAAGGCTCTAGACTACCCTAAGTTTGCCTTAACTCACACATTAAAAACACTATTGGGACTTCACATCATATTCCTTATTCCCTTGGTGGTTGGCTAGAACCATCAACAATAAAAGACTACTTTTGTACAAGATGATTGTAAGTATTATTTAAATGAAGCCTTCAATGACATATTTTTCAATTATCTTGAATGGGTACATTTTTTAGGAACTAATATTAATCTCATTACCATGGTATACATAAAATTGTCTACCATGCCAAAGAAAAAGACAAAGAGGAAACTAACAAACGAAGAGAACGAAACCTTGAAAGAAAAGGAGAGAGTTCGGGTGGTAGCATATCGTGAAAAGAAGAAATTGGAAACGATTGATGAGAACAACCCGATTGTAGAGGAACCTCAACCATCAAAAAGAGAACGGGAATTGGCAGCACAAAAGGCACGAATGTGAAAGCATCATTGTAAGATAGATTTAGATACCGTAGTTGGAGACACACCCTCTACGACAAGTGAATATGAAGGGACACCATTAAGCACAAGTGAATATGGAGGGACACCATCTAGCACAAGTGAATATGGATGGACACCATCTACTTCAAGTGAATATGGAGGGACACCATTTACCACAAGTGAATATTGTTGGACACCATCCAACACATCTCAAGTTGAGAGTACATCATCACTTGAAATTGACAAAGAAGGTATGCCATCATTCCCATCTGAACCTCAAGGTATGTCTTCTTCTCCACCCTGGATCGAAGGTATGCAATCTAGCCCACCTCAATTAAATATTGATGAAATTCCTAATGTTGAGATGTATGTACCTAGGAGAATACCACCAAGAATTTTGCGTAGAAGACCAAAGTATTTGATTAATATTGATGATGAGATTTTGCAGCACATGGAAGGTAAGATTTCAACACGCACTTGTAGAAGATATGTTGATAAGATTTGGGAAAGATTCTTTGAAAGGCTAAATGAGACTGCAAGATGTCAACTATTTGTTGAAATGATGTGGGGTGTAAAGTATAGGAACATCATGAAGACTCTTGGGTTGAGAACATCAAATGCATCGAGTGAAGACACTATTGTGAAGAATCTAATGGATGCTTATGAGAGTGTGGGTAAGACCTCACACTCAAAGGATAGTAATGTCACCCGACATGTGATTACATCAACTTTGGTAAGTTGTCAAACAAAGAGAGCTCACCTAATTAGAAAGACTAGTGAAAAAATAGGAATTAGTAGAAAAACTTTATCAAGGGCCATTCAAAGGCGGCAAAGAATTGACGGAAATGATACGAATGAATTATGGGCATTCTCGGGGAGACTGTCACGAAAAGATAAAAAAGTTGTCGAACCCTTGAGAACACTAATTGAAGAGTATAGGAAGAATAACACAAGGCCATCTCCAAATCAAAGGGATGTGGTAAGAAGGAGAATCGGTAGTTGGAATCATGAGCCACATCCAAAGCATTTTTTGGATATGACTCAAACCCAATTTTTTCGGAAATTTGAAAATGATTATCCTCAAATTAGTATTTCTCAAAGATATTTTGAACTGCTTAAACCATTTTATGTCAAGATAAATCACACACGCACTACTTGTTGTTGTAGACTACATATTGAATTTTCTAACCATTACGATGTTTATCGTTCTATATGTTTAGATTTGCATACTAACGATGTTTTGTAGGATTGTGGCATAGAAGCCCCACCAAAATCTTCAAGAGAGTTCTTATCAAAAAAATTATTGCAAATAGAGGATGGCCAGATATTCTATAGGACAACATGCTTGGATGGTTCATGCGAGCGTTGCGGTGGCTTCCAACGTATCCAAGTATGTCAACATATGGAAAGCATAGATGAGGTGGGACAAAAACTAGTAGAGTTCGGGAAATATAAAACAGCGGCATATGCTACAAAAGATGGGTCTCAAGCAAAAAGGTGTGATTTGGTTATTGAGAAGATTCCAGTGTATAAATTTATGACCACATTTCGTGACAGTATACTATTTGAGTATGCAATGCATACCCATAGAGCCCGATGGTTGGACATGCAGTTTAAGCTATGAAAGGACACCTTTCCAGTTGGAAGCATAGTATCCGTGGTTGACTTTGCAGAGAACTACACTCTACAACCACAACATGAGGTGCAGTCACAATATTACAACTCTACACAAGTTTCGATATTTGTGCACATAGCATTCATTCATGCATCTGATAGTACAGATGAGCAAAGGAGGGTAATGAGGGAGTACCACTTTTACATTAGTGATGATCGCACACATTCTGCAGAGTTCGTGAAAGGTTGCTTCCAGATGTTCTACAGTGGTTTGGCTTAGAGGGGCATAAAATACGATCAACATATAATATGGTTTGATAACTGTGCAGCTGTGTTCAAGAACTCGCACATATTCTATTGGCTATGCAAGATGCATGTCATTACAGGTGTTCAACATATGTGGAACTTTTGTGAGGCTGGACATGGAAAGGGGGAGCATGATGGTGCAAGAGCATGCATGAAAAGAGCATTAGCACGAGAAGAGTTAAGTATAAAGATAGTGCAAAGTTGATAGATGCAAAATCAATCGTCGAGTGGTGTAATGCTTTGATGGGTCCAGGTAATGAAGGTACGTCTTCAGTTCGTAGATTTTTTTGGTTGATGGATGATACTAACATTGCACCATATGAAGACTGTTGTACACTAATAGGATCAAGTGAGGTACACTCTTTCCTTAGCTCAAATACAGGTTCATGGAGTATCGATACACGAAAGATGGCATGCTTTTGTTCTTCATGTACACTACAAGACTGGAATGATTGTGAGTCAAGGGAGTGGGTTGAAAAATGGTTGACAAGTTATCTTAGCCCACTTCACACGTATCACCCTCCGATGGCATTGGAACTGACATAGATAGAATCATCGGTCGATTTTGACCACATATCAGATCTAGTTCAACGAGGTGATATATCTACTTTCTTAGTTGTTGAAATTCCATATCGTTAGATCTTACTTTGTACTGTATTCATAATGTTGACAAATTCCAAGATATTTTTTGCACCTATCAATGCAGGGCATGTTTATGCAGTTATTGCAGATGAAGACAATGAAGAGGGAACATACTATTACTTGTGTCATTGTGTTGAGACCAAAAATAAATTGGAGGCCCCACTTATAGATGGAGAAAGCATCGAACACCCTACAGGCTCAGTTGTGGTTACTGGAACATGGCTTAGAAGGTACCCACATTCAAGTGTTAAACATTGGCTATTTCAAGACTTTGACATGCATCGTAAGATTCTTCATTACTCAAACCTTGTCATGGAATCCAATGTTCATTTGACCAAATATGGGGGTAGACCTTTGAACAAGACGTTATGGAAGGTCCGTGAGTCTGACCATGAGGCAATACTTGACACAATAAAGAGTAGAGCAGACCCGGATGGTTCGTTGGATTAATTTGTAAGTATATACACATTGGTTCTTATTAATTTATACTTGTATGCACATTAATTTGTTTGATTCCAATGCTATCATCTTCTTTTACAGTGATTGGTGTCCCCTTGCAAAAAATGTTGATATATGAGCCATCGAAGAGAATGTCAACCAGAAAAGCAATGCAACATCCTTATTTTGATGCCTGCATGCAACATCTGTAAGTGCCTTCCATCTATTTTTATTTCATTTCCATTTTGGATGCTCTTTCTTTTTCTCTTTTACTTTGCGTATTTGTAAGTAAACTACTAAGGGTTGATTGATCTTTCATTGCAGAAAATGTTGATTTAAGAGCCATTATCAAAAATCTCAGTGAAAAAAGCAATGCAACATACTTATTTTGATGATTTTGACAAATCTCAATTTTGATTTCAAGCCATTATAAGAGATAATGTGAAGCTTAGTGAGGGAATCTAAAGTTACTCATTTGAATTTAACCTCATGATGAGCACCTATGATGTAGACATTTAAAAAGAATCTTGAATGTATGAGTGACATTGTAAAAGATCTGAGAGAACGAAGTGCCAAAGGCATTGTAATAAGATTTAATTACATAATGAGATATACTCAAATATTGTAAGGTTGAAGTTCATGTTTGGTGTAGTAGCACCTTGTTCTGTAAATGCCTTGAGTAGGAAAATTTGCAAACTCTGAATTTTGAAATGTAAACAATGTGAAAAAGGTCATATAAAGGTCATGTAAATAATTTGTACACATTTTTTTGCAACTCGTGTGAGCAAGCAGACTGTTCCAACACTTCCTAATAGGTATGTTTATGGTAGGCATGGTCCTCTTTTGCATTGAAACATGTGGAATCGCTCTGAGCTATGTTCCACCGGATCGATCCCTTAAGGGTCCAAAGTGCAAAATAGCTGCAAACTTTAGCATGCTATTACTTGGATACCATGATGCTTAGAAACTTCTCATCTGATCCTACAAAAATGCATTGGACCCCTCTAGAAAAACCTCTCTCGATTTTGGCTATCTTTGAGTGGTTTTCTTGTGGCGGCGGATTTTCACTTGATGGAAAACGTGTCAAATTCAAGTTGTGCAAAGTTGCAAAGTGGTGCAACTTTCGCTCTGCAACTCATGTGAGCAAGCAGACTATTCCAACATGTTTGAATAGGTATTTTTATGGTAGGCATGGTCCTCTTTTGCACCGAAACACGTGGAATCGCTCTGAGCTATGTTCCACCGGATCGATCCCTTAAGGGTCCAAAGTGCAAAATAGCTGCAAACTTCAGCATGCTATTACTTGGATACCGTGATGCTTAGAAACTTCTCATCTAATCCTACAGAAAGATGTTGGACTCCTCTAGAAAAACCTCTCTCGATTTTGGCTATCTTGGAGTGGTTTTCCCGTGGCGGCAGATTTTCACTTCATGGAAGACGTGTCAAATTCAAGCTGTGCAAAGTTGCAAAGTGGTGCAACTTTCGCTCTGCAACTCATGTGAGCAAGTAGACTATTCCAACACATCCAAATAGGTATTTTTACGGTAGGCATGGTCCTCTTTCGTACCAAAACACGTGGAATCTCTCCAAGCTATGTTCCACCGAATCGATCCCTTAAGGGTCCAAAGTGCAAAATAGCTGCAAACTTTAGCATGCTATTACTTGGATACCATGATGCTCAGAAACTTCTTGTCTGATCCTATAGGATTGCATTGAGCCTGTCTACAAAAACCTCTCTCGGTTTTGGCTATCTCAGAGTGGTTTTCCAGTGGTGGTGGATTTTCACTTGATGGAAAAAGCATCAAATGCAAGCAGTGCAAAGTTGCAGAGTGGTGCAACTTTCATTCTACAACTTGTGTGACCAAGCGGACTATTCCAACACATCCAAATAGGTATGTTTACACTATTCATGGTCCTCTTTTGCACTGAAACATGTGGAATTGCTCTGAGCTATGTTCCACCAGATCGATCCCTTAGGTTGGAGGAGTCTTAAGTTGCAAATTTGTAAGTTGTTTAAAGAAACAAATTTGAAATGATATTGAATGGCCCACTTAGAAATAATTGCATCTAAGTGATGCTCATAGAGGTGAGGCACTAGGCCTTCCCGGGAGGTCACCCATTCCAGTATACTCTAGCTCAAGCACTTAACCATGAAGTTTTCCCCCAAAGAAGGATAGTGGAAAAGGCAGAATCCAGTGTACTTTTGATGAGTGGAAAGGAATTCCTAATAGAAATGAAGGAGGAAGAAGGAGTTGTCTATGCAATCATGTTGAAGCCAAAGGAGGAGGAGTCACCTAGTCGGCTACCTATGACAGTAGAGGTGAAGCAACTATTGGATCAGTTCAAGGATATCATTTGTGAAGGCACACCATCTACACTACCACCTAAGAGGGAAATCAGTCATCAAATTGACTTTGTACCAAGAGCAACATTGCCTAATAAGGCTGCATACAAAATGACACCGGAGCAAAACAAGGAGATAGCAAGGCAAGTTCAAGAACTTTTGGACTAAGGGTTGATCAGGAAAAGCATAAGCCCATGTGTTGTTCCAGTGGTGTTGGCACCTAAGAAAGGAGATAAGTGGAGAATGTGTATTGATTCTAGGGCCATAAATAGGATAACCATTAGATATAGGTTTCCTATTCCTAGGATAGAAGACTTAATGGACTGTTTAGGGGGGTGTTAGGTACTACTCCAAGATTGATTTGAAAAGTGGCTACTATCAGATTAGGATGAAAGAGGGAATAAGGAATATGATATAAAGTCCCAAGAGTGTTTTTGATGAGTGAATTGGAAATAGGTTTGTTAGGGGCTTGTGGTTTGGGTAAGTCTTGGGCACTGTGAGCATTTTGAGCAATGTTGCCTTGGCTATTTGTCTTAAAAGTTGGAAAATGACATTAATGATGCTCTAAGCCCAACCAAAGGGTCCTAGAACATGGGAGAAAGGTATATAAGGTCAGAAAAACCCTAATACCTGGGCTGGAGGATTGTTTTCACAAATTGAGACTTGGAGAGTACATTTTTGTGATTGGAAGAGAGCAAGTTTTCATTGAATTTTTGTGTTTGAGCCTTCATCCACTCAAGAATGGATTGAAGGGACTTATCTAATGATTTGATTCTTCCATTTGTGTCACTTAATTATCTTGTGTAGCATTAGATTAGTCATCTAGATGACTGGTTATCTTTTTGCAAGTTTTTGGTTTTCTTGGTCTCATTGCCGGTTCAGGCCAGTTTTGTGAATAATGAGTCCCACTTGACTTCCCGTGGCTTTCCTCTCATGGCCACTTGGAATAAAGTTGGGGACTATGTAAATAGTGTACATATAGGTTAAGGGGTCTTGTTTTGTAGGGAGGTGATGAAATCATCAAGCACTAGGCGAGTGCAAGTGCATTTTGGCTAGTAGCTTCGAGAGGACAGCAGCAAGGAGAGTTGCTAAATGGATTGGTTTGTGCCAATATAGAGTATTGGAGTGTAGGCACATGTATCTCAGTCGTGTGTGTGCTAGGAGGAGAGCTGAGGAGGTCGTTGAAGCCCTCAAAGAAGGAAAAAGAGCCAAAAACCATAGGAACCCTTGAAAATAGAGGGTTTGAGGACAATCATATGTATGAAAACTTGTAGGACCTAAGGCTTTGTAAATATTGGACCCTTGATGATCAAAAGAAAGAATTTACAAAAACATTTGGGGGTTGTTAAGACTAATTGTGAGAAAAGTCAAGAAAACGGGTTCTAGGAGGCCAAATTGGGGCAGAAGGCTACAAGGCCTAAAATTGAGTTTTTCAAGAAAGCGATGGGTAAAAGGTGAAAGAATCCAATAAGATGGATCAGTGAGGAGATAAATCAACAAAGGGACAACTAGGATACTAGTGCAGGGACACCTTGACTCTTGAAATTTATGACAAGCTTCATAGTTTTGTAATGTTTTAGTCATTTAGAATTTCGTTGGACCATGTTAAGGAATAGTTAAGTGTTTAAAATTGCAATGATATATTCATCAAAAGGATTAAATGACAGTTGTAACTGAATGGGAATATCGGGTAGATGAACAATTTGTCTAACTACCCTAGAATCTCTATAAAGAGACAACATGTAACCGAATACGGGGAGATAGAGGAAATAGAGAGTGCAACTATGGGAAAACAAAAAAGAGAGTAAACAAGAGGGAGAAGAAATTGGGCTCTCTGGCCTTCATCCAAAGAGCCATTTAAAGCATGTATGTTTTTGAAGTGTTAATATCTGGAATTCGTTAAAGAGGAGTTTCCATTTCCCGTCGTGTCGTTCTCTCTATCTTTCCTGGTTTATTGTTTTGCAAATTGTGAATGCAGATTAGTTTTGAAGGATTCACTATTGTTTTGAATGTCATGGATGTCTTGTTTTCGAGTTTCTTTATGATAGTCCCGAATGGAATGGGAAAAATGGTTTGAATTGATAGGGAATATACGTAATATAACCGAGTGTGAAATTCTTGTATGGTTTTAAATGTATAACGATTTTCAAAGAAACCATTACATCACTCGACCATTGTGTTTGAGCAATGTGTGACTCGAGCTTTGAACAATGGAAAGGTGGCGGATAGAATTAGAGGCTTAAGAACATGTCTTGATTAGTAGTGATCAATAGTGATCAGTAGGTTAAGGAGTGAGAAGGGTGGATGAGCAACTGTCTTGTGTTGTGTCCTCTGCATCAGAATGGTATCAAAGGCAGAAGGTTCTGAGCATGTAGAAGGCAATCTACACCAGGAAGTAGTGTGGGTTCTTGGTTGCAAGTTGATCCATCCAAGCTGCATGAAGGACGCGGTTGTTCTTGCATGTGTGAAGATCTCAAGTTGGGGTCTTCGTATTGTCTACACCAAGATGAAGCTAGGTAGAAGGTGCAATGAGAGCAACCACTAAGAGAAGGGTGGGAAGCATCTTCCAGAATCTTGTGTGGGTAAGATGGCAGTATTCAGGATTCAACAGCAGTATTTAGATATATAAATATTGTGATATTGCTATCAGGATTCAATCGTGTAGTTTTACAAGTCAAACTCATTGACCCATGATTCATCAATAGTGGTTCACAAGAACCCATCTCTCATGATAATGAATGGTTCATAAGGAGGAAGATAAATCTTCATACATTTCTTCTATCACAAATGAGATAAGTGCTTGGTTTCATGAAGGTCACGAGACAACCATTAATGGGGAGTGGATACATGAAGAACTAATGGAGAATGATAATGGCTTCAGACCTGCTATAAAGGAATTTTTTTTGAGTTTCAATGATGCAAGAGGTTTTTGGTTTCACTACCAAAATGAGCCTATGAAGAATGCATGTGAAACTCCTTTTGACCTTGACAGTGTACTTACTCCATCTCAAGGATCATTCATTGAGCATGACATAGATCAATGCTACGGCTAACCAATTAATAATTATACATGTGAATAAGTCAAACATGTACATGTCAATAAGGGAACTACAAGTACTCATAAACACGTAAGCCTCAAAAAGTATACAAATGAATACATAGTATACACAAATTAAAACAAAGTATATGCACGAATATAAGGTATATGCATGAAAACATGTAAGCCACAAAGTATACACTTGAATGCACGTAAGTCACAAAGTATACACGTAAGTTGTTAAGTATACACTTGAATATACATAACTCATATCTATTAAACCATCAATTTAGAATGCAAATATGGACAAGCCTCGAAAAAAGATATTTGTATTAACCAAATAGCCATGTAGGCATACATAAATATATGTCGATATAAGTATGAAATATATGTACAAAATAGCTATATAGGCTTACGAGAATGCCATCTAGGCATACAATGTCAAATATGTCCAATAAAAAATATGTACAAAATTGCCATGCAGGCATACAATAAAAGACTATGGAATCAAAAGCCATTACTCTCCATGCCCAGGAAATAAAATCTTTCCCTTTCCTTTTCGCTCGAATGGCGATAGGTCTGTCACTCATTTTTGCTGCGCTTGTGGAGTGCTCCTGCTACTCCTCCTAGGGTTTAGTTCATGGTGAAGTTTTAACTATTACAATAAGAAGTAAATACATGAATATATAGAAATTACATTATAAAAAATGATATATTTGACAAAATAATCACTTACAGCCATCTCACAATCTCTCTCCATGAGGGAAATATCCTCACACCCATGCTCAAGCATGCTCAAGCCCTGTATAAACCATACAAATAGATAAAAACTACGTGAATCAATAATGGTTTGATTTATGACTAACTAACATCTATAACAACAAATGTAAATTAAAATTTACTAATTTGCCTCATACCTCTTCTGTCAGAGCCATCGAGGATTGTATAGCAGATGTCACACCAATATCCATTGCCCTCGTCACATTCGAAGGTGTATCATCTCGCAACAACTGAAAATAAAACAACAAATTATTCAACATAATCAATGGTGTGCATGTATAAACTACACAAATCTATTAAGTACTTGATTCATTAGTTAAACTCTTTATTATATTACCTACGTGAAGGTTTGAGTAAATCCACTGCCACTGGGAAGTGTTCCATCAAAACCTCCAATATTAGTCTGTTCAACATCCAAAATTGCATATTAAATTACCATTCGTCAAACAATTCCATTAATATGCAATAAACTTACAATTGTTTACTATTTACATACCCTAGCGATAGGTGTACTACAAAAATAGGTTGGTGGGGGACCGGTGTATCCAGTCTCAACACTATGACCCTGCAATTTTATTAAAATCATAAAACATTTTTAGTTAATCTTGCATTTCAAAATCAAAATTTAATAAATTAAATTCAATGAACACATGCAATAACTTTTACCTGACTATCAATGCCATATGCCTCATGCAAAATGTCAGTTGCCCTCTCCATCTCCATAGCTCCAGATGGATCTTGCGTACCAGTCTCCTGAGGGTTGGTGGAGTCATGTGAACAAGTAGCTCTGCAAGATTGACACACATGTGTTCGGAGACCACCACTAGAAGACTCCCCTGGATGGCGTTGTAGAATAGGGCTAGTATGATGGATGACACTCTGGGTCAAAGTGCTGATTGTCTGCAATGTCTCTACGTCAACACTTTCCTTCACGACGGAAGGCATAACAATGTGCTCATGAGGCGGCCTAGCGAGAGCTCGTCTACCTTGCCGCATAGGATCCAGCTGTGCACCAGGTCTATCCTAAGCTGAACCCCCACCTCTCCCCTGGAAATCCCTCATATCAAAATAATTTGGGATTTTGTTCAATTTGAACTCACTGTATAGTTTCCTAAGGAAATATTGCAGGACCTCGCAATTGTTGCACAGTGGGTAATCGAAGACCATGTACCACCTATCATAAAATTGCTCCTTCATTTGTTGGTGGTGGCACCAATGGATAGGAAACCTCTTTGCATTGAGGGTAAGATTTTGATTTGTGCGTGGGTCGGTGAATAATGAGCACAAATCACCTTTTGTTATTTTTAAATCTTTCACATCCTTGTATGATAGTTTATTTGTATAATACTCCCTAGCCGCCTGCCCCCTATCTTCCCATCCAATCATTTGTTTGCTAATTAAATCTATGTTTGTTAACATATCTTTCAAGGAATTTGCTAGGGTCATTCTTTCTGTGGTTGAACCATTTGGATCACTCAACCTATTGATCAAATCCTCAATTTGTTTTTTGTTATTTTCAATTTCACTCATTAAATTTTGTTGAGTGCCAGAAGGGGGTTGAGTGATTGGTGGAGGAGGTTGATTTTGTGGTTGATTTTGATCTTGAGGATTTGGTTGGTCCTCCTATTGAGGATTTTGAGGGTTTCCAGGTTGATTTGCATCTCCTAAAATTTTAAACAAATAGATATCAAATTCAACCTAAAACTAACAAATTCAAAATGAAAAGCATAGAATACTTACCTCTTACAGCTCCTCGTCGTTGTGGCACCATCGTTGCAAAGAAATTTGGATGCTTGGTGAAGAAATTCCCTTCCCCGAATGTGAGCACGCTATTTTGGTGTTTTTTGCTGCGGGTGCACAAAAAAACTGTCGAAATGCAAATGAGAGATTTGCATTTCTTTTTTTACTTTTAACAATCAATAACGCAAGCGCGTTATAACACACTCGCGTTATCTCTTTGTAGTTTTTATCCGTCGAACCTTACCTAGGTTTAACCGATGACATAATGTGAGCGCGTTATAACATGCAAGCATTATAACGCGCTCGCGTTATGTCCAAAAACTTTTTTTTTAAAAGGGTGTCCATTGAATGGCTACCCATTTCCATGCACCCGCCCCAATGTTTTGCCCTTTTATGTTGTATTTTCTATTAGTACCTTGACTATGGTACTCGGTTGTTATTTGTTCGCTATCTATAAAGCGACGTTAATATTTTTTGATGTGATGGTATTTTAATATGATGTTATCTTTATGGCATGTTTTGAATTAATATAAATAGATATTCGAATTAAAGATGTTTATGCTTTGGATTATATTAATATGTTAGATTTGTCAGTTAGTTACATTGTATTGGTGAAGGGGACGGTATCGCATCATTCGCTTGCGAGTGCCCTGTGATTCTGTGATTTCCTCTTCACGGTGTGTTTTAATTATGACATGTTTATTTATGTGGATATACTCTTTGTTTGCAGGTTGATAGGTACATGACATCAACTCCACCTGGTTTCACAAGTTTGAGAATGTCCAATGCCCAACGGTATTCGATTGGGAGATAGTAGCTAGGTTTTCCATGCCAAGTCGTCACCCTAGTCATAGTGTGTCATCAAGTGTTAGTCGGGTTGTGTTGCTTTGAATATTGTTCCCTCTCTTCAATTATTTAATTGCAAGTTGAAAAGGATAATTAAATGGTTTTTTGTATTTAATTTATTGATTAAATTAATTTGGTTTTTATGTTGGAAGATGTAATTTAATTAATTGATTAATTTAATTTAATTAATAAAATGATTTAATCTTGGATTAGCTTCATTTTATTGAATTAATTAAATTGAATTAAGTTACTTGTTTGAATTGATTGATATTTTAATTGAAAATTGGAATTAAAATTGAAAATAAAAGAAAATGTTTTAAAAGTCAATTTAGAAAATTTGAATTCAAAATTGGAAAAATGATATATTTGCTATTTCGTTTTCATAAATTGATGAGGGTGGTTGTAGGATTTTTGTTGGAGAGTTTCTTTATTATTGAATTTTTTCTTCACAATTTTGAATCATGGAGTTTTAAAGAAAGATTGAATTAAAAAGAGGAAGAATTTTTCAATTTTGTGGGTTTTGGGATTGAAGCTGTGGAATTATGTGGAGCTGAAGTTGGAAGCTGAGCACCATCTGGATCTCCTCACAAACTCAAGGAAATCAGGTTCATGTCCTAGAAATTGGTTGCTTTTGAGATTTTAAGTTGTATATGTTTTGTTGTTGAAAATCATGTTGGAAAATTCCAGAAAAAACCAAATCTATGTTGAAAACCTCATGTTGAATTGTTTTGGCAAATCAAACTTTTGTTTTTCTCTATTTGGATTTTCTCAAGAAAAGGAAATGAAATGTGTTCTTGACTGAAAATGATCTTTTTTACTATTATTATTTCCTCAATTAATTATATAGATTCCTTGTAAATATATAAATATATATATACTTGTATATATATACATATATATATATATTTAATATATTTCATTTTGGTTGGTTTGAAGAATAAAGACCATGTTTTTATTATTTAAAAATTGGATGTTTTTTTGGGGAAAAATCCACACGGTTGGAAGTATTTGTTTTTTATAAAAGAATAATAAAGAAAACTTTTTTTTTTGGGGAGGCGCTGGGGGCTCACCTCCCCACCACGCCCCCATGGGAGGAATGTGGGGAGAGAGCCGCGCCCAACGCGGACTCCCCCGACCACCCTGTGGGTCAGCTGCATACACAGCTGACACCCATAGTTGGGTCGACGGTGTTTACACCGTCGCACCCAACTGTGGGGTTTGACGGTGGATGCAGCTTGCCGCCCAAGCAACCGTCGCCCTACATCAAGCATGCTGCCACCGTCACCTATGTATTCCACGGTCAGCGCCCTTCAAACCGCCTATCCTTAGCACGTGGCCCGAGGTCCGCGCGGCTCAACCCTAAGGGTTGGCACACGACCCGAGGCCTTATGGGAGGTTCAAAATAAAATATAAATAATATAAGATAAAACTTTTAATATTATATTTATAATATTAATATGTATTATATTTAATATAATATGTAGTAAATGATTAATATTATATTATATAGTATTATAATGTTATTTATTTAGTTGTGTTATTTATTTTGATATATGTATATATATATTTTCTAAATATATACATTTATTAAAATATTTTTTTTAAATGATGTTTGATTTAAATGTAATTGAAAAATTTAAAATATTGGGTTTATAGTCAAATTATTGTTTTTATTTTAAACAATAGATTTGAAAAGGGCAAATATTGGATTTGTAAGTAATGTGTTATAACGAAATTAATTGATTTATTTTAAAATGATTTAGTATGCAAGGACGAATGGTTATTTATTTTAAAGTGATATGTTCTGAGTTATAGATGAAAATGCTTATTTTATTATTTAAAGGCAATTAGGAAATTAAATGTTTGGTTTAAATTTCATCTTTTGTCTTGAAAAGATGTTAAATTAAGTGTTATTGATGCAATAAATTACTGAATGAAGTGAGGAAATGGATTTAGAATATCCAAAGGTAGTTTCTTTCAGTTGCCTTCTGTGAACTTTTCCTTCGTGTTCTTGTTTTGGGGAATGGAGTTATAGAGTTTAATAAGTCTTCCAGATGGGGTTTTCAGTTATGTGGGTTGTTGTATTGTGTTTGGCAACCTATTGTGAGTTCCTTGGGTAGTGCATGGTGTCTAGTCAGTGTTAATACTCGGTTTCCATGAACGGGAATGTTTTGTGCCTCCTGTTGGATTAGGAAAGGATTATGTGAGTTATGTCTCCTTATAAGGAGTGACCTCGTTATGTGGTTTGTTGCCTCCAGTGTTGGAGTGAATTTCATTTTATGTCATCTCCTGTGAAAGGCGTGGTCGTGATATCTTGTTTTTTGCACTTTGTACCCTTGGTGAATGGATGGTATGTGTGTTGTCAAGTAGAAGAGTGGCTTTCGTAGGGGCCAGAGCCCAAAAGAGGAAAGATTGGGTAACCTTCGGAAGTGGTATAATCAAGTGATAACTAAAACAATACTTAGAATATTAGGACTAACTTCTCATTAATCAAGATAATTATGCCTCACTCATAGACCCAAGTGCTCGGTTAGACTTGGGATGGGTGGGAAGGCCTGGAACGGCAAGGTCATCTATATTGTCTATACAAAAGGTATTTGATTCCACATTAGTAAGTATGAGGGCCGAGGATCGGTAGAGGCTACCAGGATAACCCATTATGGGGGTCAGAGCCTATGAAGATCCGCAGTGGGTAACTCATGATGAACTGTGTGATGACACTCTATCTAGGACAATAGTTGGTACTTTTTTATTGTGGGTATGGTTTATGTAACATACCTGATGTGACCATGTTAGATTTGTACTTGTGTTGTACTTATGTTGTACTTGTGAGGTACTTGTGAGGTACTTGTGTGGTACATGTGATTGGTTGTTTTAGTTTGGTTCAGTTTTGTGTTAGCCGGTGTCTAGAGGTAGATGGTCTTGGCTAGGATTCCTTGTTACTATCTCCTAGCATGAGGGGTGGGCCTTTGGGTTCCACTTGGTTGGGTGGCGTGCACCTAAATCCATTGGGATTTCTTCATGTTCTTGTGGATGAGACTTCCAGTTCGAGAGCTCGTGGGATTCAGTTTTAGTTCTCACTTCATTTCTTTTCAGTTGTTCTTATAATTTATTACCCCTCAGTTGTTATCGAGGTGGGAAGTTGTAATTGTAATTATGTTTATTGGACTTACCTCATTTAGGGAATGAGAGATGTAATTTTATTGTTTAATTGTGATTAATGAAATTGAAATTTATCTCTTATGCTTGATGTAAATTATCTTAATTAGAATGTATGTGTTTATTTCATAATTAAATAATTGACATGGTTTAGATTCATGTTTTTTTTTTAGGTTCTATTTAACCTCTATCTCATAAACTTAGAGGTTGTTGGCAATGGGTAGTGAACTTGCATGTTATTTGTACTTAAACAAAAAAAAAAAATTGTGCATTTGAGTAGTTAATTGCAACTTCCTCTAGGGTTGCATGGCGGGGTATTACAATTATTGCTAATGAATCAGAACAATATTATCAATCTTAGTTCAATGATATATGTCAATATCATATTCAAAATTAAAAATAAATTCCAGATACTCCACACTGGGCATTTAAATAAACTAAAATTTTTTCTTTATTTGCATCTCCTCCAGAAACTCGTCTATCTTGTAAGTTAGGTAACATCTGCAAACTGTATGTACTAGCTTGTGCTGCTAGAATTGACAGTCATGTAAATTTTTGTAACATACTGGCTAGTATAAGTTCTGTACTAAGGGCCTTTGCCATTTTCATGGAAAAAATACATGATAATGGGTTTCTTTAACTTAATCCCCTACTTGGTGAAGAAGAACCTATGGGGGATGATTAATCAAATTGAAAAAGAATACAATTTATTATGCAATTAGTACTCCCTTGGCTGAAGTTCACAACAAGTATATGCAGTATAGAAGTTACCAAGTCAACTTATCAAAGGCTTTGGACATATCCAATTTGATAATCATTCTAGAATAACAGTCAAATTTTGAGAGATTGAATAGTCAAATTTTGAGAGATTCAATGGTTCTCCAAGTGTAGGTGGATTTGCAAGGTGTACTTTACTCTGAAGCATTCTCCTGACGTCAAACACAATGATAAAAAATCTGAACAATAGATAAAGTATATAGAAATAAATGTTGTGTGGGCTTCAACAAGGGGCCTTTTAAACCAAATTGGCATCTAGCATGGTCATGACTTAAAAAGTAACCAATATTATTATACCCTTATTGTACCCTACCCTTTATTGAACCCTAATTTAAGCCTAACCCTACCACTTATCATATCCCTAACCTTAGCTCCAAGTTTTATTCTGGATTAATAATTTTAATCCTAACTTAACATTAACCCTAGTTCCCTAATTAAATATTAATAATAATCCTAATTAAATCTTAATTGAACCTTATTTGAACCATAAACCTAACTCTCATTAAACCTTAATTGTAAACTTAACTAGAATAAGCCTAATTGAACCCTAATTGTAACTTGAACTTGATCTTAATCATAACACTAATTGGATGCTAACCCTAACCCTAATTGAACTCGATCGCTGACTCTAATTGAACCTTGTTGTTGGGGTTAAATTAGGGTTCAATTAGCATTCTAGTTAAACCCCAACTGTAAGATTAACCAAAATAAGCCTAACTAAACCCTAACTATAAATTGAACTTGATTGTAATCATAACATTGATTCAATGTTATCCCTAACTAGGTAACTAAACCCTAATTCCAACCATAAACCTACTTAAACCCTAACCCTAACTCTCATTGAACTTTATTGTTACGGTTCAATTAGGGTTTAATTAGCATTCTAGGATGGAGATTAAGGTTAGGTTATGGTTAGAGTTGTGAATATCTTAATATTAGCTTATAAATTTGAGCCTAACTATAATCATAATTGAATCCTAACCCTAACCCTAACCCTAATTCTAACCCTAACACCAACCATAATTAAATTCTCACTCTAACCCTAACCGTAATTAAATCCTATTGTTATGGTTGAATTAGGGTTAGGTTTAGGGTTCAATTAGAGTTCTACTATAAATCTTGGGGTTAAGGTTATTTATTTCTTGATATTAATTTATAAATTTGACATCAATGATAAATATATTAAACAAAGAAAAGTTAGTATATATTTTTATTTGTATGTGAAATTAAGTACTATTAGCGTTATAATTAAATAGAACTAAATATTATTTTCAAAATAATTCAAAAATAATTAATTATAATCTGAGAATAAATTAAGAAATAAAAATATATATAAAAGCAACTTTTTTTATTTCTTTGCATCCAAGTGATTTCATTTTCTAAAATCATATTCAATTCTAACTTCAAAAAATCATAAAATGTTTTACATGCTTATTTTTATATTTTTTAGTTCAATTGCATAATTCTTAATTTGAATAATCAATCATAAAGCAAATAAATAATCAAATCAACACAATATTTGCAAAACTTAAATTTTATTTTAAAATTAAACTAAATTCTATTTTCTAAAATTCATAGAATATTTATTATTTAATTATTAAATTCATAATTAATTAAATTATAATTATTATGTAATATAAATGAATTAAATATTAAATAGAAGTACATTTTCCTTTTTAAATAATTCAACAATCAAATACTAAAATTTAAATTTAAAAGTATTCTTTATATTGTATTTTTTTTTCATTTTTACATACAAACTTTTTTATATTGCAAAATTAAATTAAATTCTAATTTTAAAAATATAAAATATTTGAAGTTTATAAGTTTTAAATTTATTAATTATGATGATATCCAAAAACTAAAAAGATTCAAAATAATCAAATAGATTAATTACAAATGACAACACACAAAATTCTACACTGATCACATCATTCTTGACCATTTGATATCATGAAAATCTCCAAAATCTAGTATTCAAATAACCCATATCATCGACAAGACAAGTTCCATTGGGGTGAAATGAAAAGGTCATATTGAGCATATAGGTCTCACCGATGAAGTTCCATCGGCAAGTAACCTGTCTTGTCTCACCGATCAAAGCACAAGGAGTTGTATCGGCCAGACCAATGCCATCGAAGTAAGATCCCTGAGTCAAGCTGAGTGCATTGTCTCGCTGATGAAATATCATCGCCAAAACACTCATCTTGTGTTTCCGACAAAACAAAGAAACATACTATCACCAAGACAAACGCTATTGGAATGAGTTCAAAATGTCCTCCCGACCCACTATGTCACGCCGATAACATTACATTGGAAGGAGTCTTGGCGACATACTTGAGATCGAAGGAATAATCATCGGGGAGACTTATAACATCAGCAAAATTACAAAATTTCTTAGTGATATACCATTTCTTTCTGATGAAGACACAAACAGATCAAGATATTCGTCGGGATCAATCTTGGTGACATTTATATGAATAAGATGGATAGATTATGTGATATCGGCTTAATGTCTCCCCAACAAAAAGAATGTTTAATGAACGTTAGTCAAGACTGAATAAAATGATTGCCCAAAGTTTCAATTGTCTTGTCGATAGAACTCTTGATGTGAGAGTGGGTAAATTCGAACATCAGCTATGCTCATCTTTCAAGCTAGGACATTAATGGCAGTATTACTACCAAATGTGTCGATGATTTCCCGAATTGAGAAAAGAAATTGAAGGAAAATTTTTCAAAGTTAGTAGCAGAGGAACAGACGAAGAGCCAAAGGATCTTGTGGTCAAATAATTCTAAATAAACTTGTAAGTTCCCTGCAATTAAATTTTTGGTTTTTTGATTCATAAAAATTGAAAGCACTAGCTCAGGAAAAGTTAAACCAGGACTTAATTGATCAATTGCTTGGCTTAGGACCTAAGTCCAGGCGATCTGCACAACTCAGGGCAGAAGTGGAAAAGTTGGAGGATAAATGCAAGCATATATGATACATATGGACCCCAATTAGGGGATATGAGTTGTTTATTTTTCATTACCAACGAAGGAACCGATACAAACCAGTGTGCAATCCTTGGAAATTAAACCTAGGGAAACTAGTTTACCCTAATGTATTTGTAAATATAGAATTGGTGAAAATGCTACTTGCCAATTATAATCCAAAATGTAAAGCTATTTGTGATCCATCAGGTAAACCGTTTATACATGTATCTGAAGCTGCCATCTGTGAGGTTTTTAACCTAGAGGAAGTGTGTGGTGAAAAAATTGTACCTGAAGAGCTGGAAAAGGAATTCTAGAGGATGGATACTTTATACAAGGGTTGGAGGTTGCCACTACACAGGTCTAAGAAAGATGATGTTTCAATTCCACTGAATGACAGTGATGGTCCCCCATTCCATGTTGATTTGTTTGAACCCTGCATGAGGTACACATATTTTTCAGTGTGTCAAGTGTTGGGAATCGAGGCCCCTGAGCACATGTCAATTGTACCCATGGTAATTGCAGCGAACATCCAATTTCACAATTCAAGGTTTTTTATTATACTTCACACATCTTTAAAGTACTTGATTCAAGACTGATGGCATTAAAAAGTGGAGCTCCTATCTTGCACTTGGATGCTTATTCAATCCTAATGCATATGATACTTTATTATGGACAAGAATTGCAGAAGTGGCCTGAAAAAATGAGGGTTGTACAATTTGATAAGGAAGGAAGCTTATTACCAGTACAACTCTGGACTGCCACCTGGGATTGCAGATTTGCTAATTCTTGTTATCTACATTTTGAAGAGTTTTTTGTGAAACCATTGTACAGATTTTACAATCATCATTGTGAATACTCATTGTCCGATGAAATAAAAAGGTTTTTAAGGCCTAAGGATTTCAATGGACCTGTCAACCACAATTGGGGAGACTGGTACTGTCTAGAAGATGCAACCATGATAAGAGTATATGGATTTGAAGATGGTCCCTTCATTCTGCCCAAGATGGTGCCTGATAGGATTGCATATTTGGAGATTGCTAGGCAATTGGAATTTTCAGATGTTATCAATCATAGTTATTTCGGAAAGTAGCCATTTATGCCTAGTACATTATGCTTTGGTGATTTCACTGTATTAGCAAGGGATGGATATGACATGGTTCTCAATAAATTTCTGCAATACAACATGAAGAAGGGTCCACTGCAAAAAGGATTTGATCTAGAAGGGTATATTGATTTTTCCAAAAATAAAATGAACTTGGGAGGATACAATCACATACCCTATCTATATGATGACTTGATCAGGAATTTGGAAGCAAAGGAAGCCGAAAAATTTCTTGATGAGTATAACAGGGGATTGCAAGATACAGAACTATTATCTTCTAATGAAGAGGCATCTGGTGATGGTAGGCCTAGTAGTACAATTGATAAAATTTCCAAATTGAGAACTCAAGACTACAAGTATGTTGTTAGGGAACCAGATGTTGAAGGGAGTGCAACTACTGACACAAGGAAGATAGCATATAAATCATTTGTGGTTGATGATGAATTCATTAAAACCTCAGAATTTAAAACCTTTTTGTGCAAAATAAAAGGAAAATCAATAAGGGAATCAGTGGAGAATATTACACCAAGTAATGAGGAACAACTGTTGAATGACTTAAAATCAAGTGTGGAAGAAGAAATGAAGAGGATGACCCCTGACAAAGGAAGGAAATTATTAGAAGATGCAAGTGTCATGATCTTTCTTGGGTTGGATTTAAACTCTGCTTTGGTTTTTGATAGTTTTTTTAAGAATAGTAACACCACACATAAACTCACTCCTGAGTGGATAACAAATATCTATGTAGGATCTAAGTATAACCTAGATGAGGGATCACTTATGATATGGGACCTGTATCCTCCACACAATAAACATGTTGTAATCGATACTGAAAAGGCTTTTGGACATGTAATGATGTTAAAAGTTGGTGAGGTTGATCTAATAGCTACAGCAGAAATTGGCATTAATGTGGCCAAATTAAATAAAGACCAAATCCAAAAGCTAATCAAGGAAAAAGAAATGTATAAGATTAATAACGAGAGACTACTCAGACAAATTGATCACTTGAAGGACATGATGGGAATCATGTTGGGATCCACAAAGCAATTGACTCATGGTGAAAGCTCCCAAGAAAGAGACCAGTGGGAAGAATCAAAAGCATACTCATGAGGTAAATGTGATGCACTCACTGCAATAATAAGGAAGAGGTAGACCAACTTAATGACTTGGTTGAGTAAGCTCTGGGGAACACATTCAAACAATTTTACTACACTACAATAACACAAGAGGATAGATGGCAGGATCTGAGAGAAGTTCCACGAAATAAACCAAAGGGATGCTCCTGATAACATAGCTATTGATACTAGAAACCATTTTATGAAAAAACATAAAGACTTCCATGATGAATTGCAAGGTGATGAGTAGGGGATGATCAGTGTCACAAAAATGGGAGTACCAATGTTGTTAGAAGATGGAGGGGAACTAAAGGGAAATGACAGATGGCTGAAGGAATGCGAGATGATGATGCAAACAATTTTGGAGGCAGCCACAGGAAATGATTTAACAATGGATAGGGCATGTGAACAGAATTAGAAGATGTTCGAAATGGAGATAGCCATAAGGAATGCGTTGGAGGTTGCTGATACACACAAGTGGCCAACTTACTGAGATTATCTATCAAACATCTATTTATGGCTTAATAGAACATAATTTTTAGTTTGTTATTATTGTTAAGCAAAAGACATTTTTGAAAGGATGCACCCTTTCACAATTTTGATATATTTATATCTGTTTCATAATGTAAAATAGATATAGGCGGATAGGAGAAAGATATAGTAGATAGTTTGCAATGAAAATTTCCTTTAAAAGATAGATGCATGTATGAATTTTTATGAAGTTAATGAAGATGTCTGAACTTGTGGTTTAATCTTGGTATCAACTATTTGTGGAATTATACAGTTATTTGGTTTTCTCCATTATGATGCTTTTATGTTGTTTAAATTGATATATCAAGCATATATATATTCAGTTTACTGATACACATTTGATATATTTGTGTGATGTGATTATTTGGTTCTTTAAAGTAAATATTAAACCCTTCTAGTCAATCACAGTAACTGAAGAGTATTAACTGGATCAATAAGAAGAATCGCATAACTAAGATTGTCATTCTATCTCAAGTAGAGTTTGTCAGTCATTTACTTGCACATTTATACAAGTTATAAACTACATCTATGTGCCAAACAGTTTGAATTATTTCCATCATAGATTAAACTTTTATAGATCTTCATTAGACTCCATACATCTAACAAGGCACTGGTCTCACGCTTTCATCTTTTAGTTTATCCATTTTATTTTTTACATCTATTAACTGAACATATTCTAATATAATTCAAATATAATTAAAATTAAAAACATCATAAATTAATTATGTAACCACATAAGTCAAATATAATTATATCATGAAATTAATATCAAATAGATAATACAATAACATAACTCATACATTTCAATGTCATTGATCTTCTTCTTCATCCAACTCTTTGTCTATATCATCTGATCCAAATTCAACATTGTAAGGATTGGTCATATCATCATCATCGTCATTGATATCAGTTTCAATAATGTCATCATCCACACGGATATCATCTTCATGAACATTAAATCCTACATCATCATGATCTAGTTCCTCCTCTTCAACATCTTCGTCAACCACATCATCAACTAACTGTTGATCCTAATCATCATCTACATCATCTTCTATTTCTTCAGTATCTTCTTCTTCCACCACATTATAATTTACCGGCCTTCCTCTTGGATCATGTCTAACAACATATGACCAACCTGCTTTACCTAGAACCTCTGAGTAAAATACCTACTCACCTTGGCTTAGAAGAACATAGGGCTCATTTCCAGCTCGCTCAAAATACCTTGTATTAACCATGGTAAATCCATTATCATGTTCAATAATAGTTCTCTTGGGATCATTTTCATTCAATTGTAGCTTGTAGCATAGGACGACGAACATAACTAATTTGAAGGACTTAAAGTTACACTCAATTATATCATCCAAAATCCCATAGTATTGATTTTCTGAGACTTTTGGATGTATGTCGCTTCTAGATGAAACATTAGTCACCTGGAAGACTACAATTATCCCAAAATCACAAGTTTTCTTCGTGTCATCCAAATTTTTGATTAGAAATTTATGACCATTGCACCACATAGCCTTGTGGTGTTTCACCTATAATATGTCAAACATGTAAAACTTATTGCAATATCGTCAGTTGATAAACATATTTATTCTTGGCCGAATGTATACAAAGAAAAAAATCTCAACATATATATACATCAATATAATTGAAAATAATTAAATAATATGGGTGATTAATATATTTATACGTACATGTTTATCTCTTAAACCATATGCTAAATCAATTTCCCTTGTTGTAACATTGGAATCTCCATTACGATGAGCTTCTTTAACCAATGAAGCGACACCTTCCCATGTTAATGTGCGACCAAATTGTTGACATCCCTCAATCCATATCGTCATCCAATCAAGATTGTTTGCGACATACAAATGTAGTGCATCCCACTCTCGACCAACTGTATCAAAAAAAATTGAAATTCACAAATGACGTATAATTAGTTAATTACCATGGTATATGACCTTAATTTATAATTGATGAATATTGAAGATTAATAATTAAATAAGTACAATATACATAAAAACCAAATGTAAAATATATTCTAATTAATCTCCATGACCATCTTATAATTACCTGTCACTTTCCTCAATCTACCTTTCCCCATCAGGTACTCCCCTTTGAATTTGTTAATGGAGTTAGGATCCCAAATGCGATCTACATGGATCTTTGCTGCAAACTTAGGAAGATATTCAGTAATTTACACCATGGTCTGGTATACCATATATCACTCCACCATAGAACCCTTAGGATGTGCTCTTTTTCTAACCAAAGCCTTCAAAATTTCAAGTGCCTCTCAACCATCCACATTGACCTTGTGTGTATAGGTCCACACAATTCAATCTCTTCAACTTGGTGTATGAGGTAGTGTTCTTCTGCATTGAAAAATTTCAAAGGTAGACACTTTTGCATTTCACACATTAGACAAGGAATTTTTCTCTTCCAATAATTTATATCTTCTTTATGGATTGTTTTAGATGACAGCCATCTACAAGTTATTCAAGGCACAAATATATTAACGAGATTTAACAAAAATATACAATGAATTAAACAAATATCACTACTTACCTCATGTATTTCCCAAGATCATATATAACTTGCTTGACATTGTTGTCGAATTTGTATGGGAGAGATAGAGGTAAAACGTACTGCAACAATTATAAAATGATTTTTTCATTAATATTTTTCCAAAAGTAGTAAACATAATACACTGAAAAGTACATGCAGTATACAAATATATATATAATATACCAGAATAATTACCTTAATGAAGGTATGCCAATCATGCATTTTCATCCCTGACCCAAATTCACCTTTCTTTGTTATAATATTGTTTATGTTCGCAGCAAATCCTGTGGGAAATCAAATTTTTCGTATGACTTCTTTTATAGCATTGCTTTGTTGCTCCGTTAATAACCAAGGAAGGGCACTTATATTAATTTGGTATCCATCGCTATTTAATTGAATGACATTTTTCATCGCATGACTGGCTTCCTAAATGTCACTACAAATTTTGATAATTTTTTCTTTGTCATGCCTTCCATCCAATATTTTCCATAACGTTTCTATCATATTCTTTCTGATATGCATTGTATCGAACAAATTCACAATTTGTAGCTGGTCATAGTAGGGCAACCTACTGAATTGTCTAGGATAACTTTTCAGTCCCTGTGGAAGCCAACCATTAATGCCTTGATGACCTTCATGAAGCATATAAGTTAAAAAAATTAACAATGACAATCATTTTCAATTACAACATGAGTAAACACAACACAATATAAAAATATAAATTCAAAACAAATCATGTATGATAGATAAACCATTTGATCCGATGTATAACCTTGATGATTAATTCTATTATATTCCAACTTTCATAAGTGAGGTGTCATTCTTCGTGGTTTTGATTTAGTCTCTTCTTTCCCATTGAAAAGATGTTTTTCATTAGTTCGATACTTATGATTTATGTGGAGGAAGTGCCTATACTCATCAAACACCTACTTTCCTAAACTTGTTGAACGACGAGATTTCATCTTTGGACCACAAATTGGACATACAAATTTTCCCTTTGTTTGAAGACCTAAAAATCATATATAATTGGATTAAATATGTCAATTTTTATAATTATATATAATGAATAGATTATTTAAAAAACATGAGTGATATTTACTTCATAAAATAAACTATCATTAAAGTCATGCAGTCGAACGTTATAAAATACCAGAAAAATGTGTTAGCCTTGGGGCATCATGAATTTTCCATACAAGCATTGCATGGAATTCAAATTTTCTTTGTCCTATTGGTCTAGATATATCATACATAGTCACGCCATTCCATAACTTTAGTAACTCGTCGATAAGAGGCTCAATATATACATTCATATCTTTAACTTGGTACTTACCTAGTTGAATGAATATAAACATTACATAATTATTATAACCATTTTACTGCAATATATATAAATTAATGTGCATGACTATTAAATGAAAAAACATATAAGTCATTATGCAACAAATAAGACAAATGAAATGCTACTACGTTAAAGAAAATTGATGTAAACAAATACATGGAATAATCATTGCCAACATTATGTGCTCCCTCTTTATTGACATCCATGGAGGAATGTTATTGTTGATAACAAAAATAGGCCACACCGAGTAAATAGATCCCAACTCTCCAAATGGATTGACACCGTCCGCTGTCAATGAAAGCTTGAGATTACGAGGTTCTTTTTTAAAGTGTGGCCATTTTTCCTCCATGTCCCTAAATGCAGAACCATCTGCAGGCATTCAAAGAATTTCATCTCCACTTCTATTCCGTGCATGGTAATCCATAAATTACGCTAAGCTTTCACACCTAAATAATTGTTGCATACGTGGAATAATGGGAATATAACGAAGAACCTTGCGAGGCACCTTTTTTGTTAGTTGATCTGTTCGATATCTACTGATATGACATTCCGGGCATTCTGTTGCAAATTCATGTTGTTTATGATATATAATATGACCATTGGGACATGCATCTATTGCTTGATACTCCATTCCAATATCTTTCATAATGCCAAATAAATCTCGGTATGAGCGAGGTAAAATATTTGATGGTGGTAACAAAAATTCACCAATCAATCTACAACAAAAAATAATTTGTTAATATAAAGAATATTAATGGTACATACTTCATCCTTTATATACTAGCGATGAACTAACAACAATTAAAATAGATGAAAAAAGATGACACATATGACATACCTTAACATCTGTGAGATTGCTATGTTGGATAAACCATTCATAACCTTCAAGTTCACCAGCAACAATACAACAGAGAGAAGAGTTGTTTGGGAGCCTTCATAAAGGGGTTCATATGCCTTCTCAAGTATGGGTAAATCATGAACATCATCAAAGTCATCTCGATCAACATAATCAACTGTGCCACTACATGTGTCATGGATCAATGTATTTGTACCATCATCTTCAACTGTGTTTTCTAGCGCATGATCATCTTCTTCCATAGGATCATCAACTTCATCTTCGATATTCACAGCTCCATGTTCCTCCGCTTGCAAAACCACATTCTCTGGGCCGTGATAATCCATATCATGTGCCCTAGGGTGCCCCACCTTTATAATAATGAGAGACACAAATAAACCATGATCATGATCAAGTGATTTTATATATATATATATATATATCAAATGTTAAAACAATATAAACACATATGATGAACAACTTACCAATGGACAAAAACCATGCCCCCCTTCAACATGACCATGCTTCCTAGAATGTTTCTCAGCTGTTGTGATTAAAAGTCTTCTTATTTTTAAGCCCTTGCAATTATTGCAAGGACAATAACATTTCCCATCACCCTTTCTTTTCAATCTAGCCCACAATCTATCAAGTGACTCTTCATTTTGTTCTGGACTAATATTATCTGACATGATTTTTGTTTACCAAGCTTGAATATTTAGATCTTCAAAAAATATCAAACTCACACTCCAATAATTTTTAATCATAGACAGGTAACAAAATCTAATAATTATGATATTTTACACCAAAAAAATTTGGCATGCAACCACCCTTGCAAAAGAGAAGATAGTCTAAAGTTAATGACCCCAAAAAACACTTTAAAATGCTAATTCCAAAAATTATTAAATTTTGATTTTACTATGATTTCCAATTGTTAGACTCCTAAAATCAGAATATTGAACTTGCACAACAAAATTGGAAATGAAATTCTCAAAATGCACAAGTCTAAAAATGAAATCTGATGAGTTGTTGCTTTAAAATATGATTTTCAAACCTGGAAGTACAAATCTGACTTCACAAATGAATTCTGGAAATAAACTAGTATGGCATAATAAAGAGTTTCATTTGAAGTAGACCACCCTATTATATGCCTTGATAAAGTTAAAAGATCTATGAATTTTATCTACAATATAGCCTGCATAGTCATCAGTCTTATTCACATCCCTGCTTTGGATATCAATAGGCAACACTATTAGATGGCCTCCTTGAAAGTTCAATCCATTAAGGGAATAATGAAAACATCTTCCTTAATGATTACATCCATCTGACAAAAAATAGTGTATGGTTGAATAAGGATGATATCATTTTAGTGTCTGAATCTACCACATAGAGATTAAATATGCTTACTCTCAAATAAAGTTGAATTATATAAACAATAGTCAGATGCCTCCTTAACATAAAGGACAATCTAAAGTACTAAGTAATTTTATATCCTTTATAAGAGATTTCTTTTAACCAGTTAAAAACTTGAGAGGGTAATACACAGGTTGCAAGGAAAGTTAAAAATTTATCATAAATAGCTCAATCCAAAATAAAAAAATTAAGCATGCAAAAGCATGAGTAGGTTGACTAGCTTCACTAAAAGCACAAGTTATTTTTTATAACATCTTACCTGGATATTACTTGATAAGGTAAGGAGTGCTCTTTTCCACTCAATTTCATATGGTGGCATATCTACACACAAATCACCAAATTGTCAAATAACTAAATAAATTGTATTACTTAATAAAGCTGTTACAACATGCCATTCATGTCAAAATCAATTCTTCTTACCACAAAAAGTTTGGTTTCCAATTTTATAGGTTCATCTTTTGATTCCTGTACCAACATCTGAAGGAATATGGCAGCTTATACTTCTACATGAGGAGACAATTTCATCTTCTAAACTATTCCAAAGTACAAAACAAATAGAAATCATATAATTTGCATGATAGTTATAGCTTGCTAGATGTTTGGTAGCATCTAAAAAGTTTAAATGAACTAAGAAAAATAGAGAGGCCTTGACCTTCATTTTTTCATTTTTTAGTTTGTTGCTCTAAATATCTCACAATATTTACAAATTGGTTTCTTTCTTTCTTTCTTTTTCAAATAAAAAATAGATACATTTGTATAGAGTCAAGATGAATTCAAGAACTTCAGGTAACAGATATACCATAACTGGTTTTATAAGACACTGGCATCTAAGGTCTAAAATCTATTTCTGAAACTTGGCAAAGGGAAAAATACAACTTTATGAAGTAGTCTTCAAAAATATCATAGCTAAATGGCTCTAACTATCCACTATCAAACATTCCCAATTCTTTGTTCAGCCCTCTAGGCTTGAATCTTGATAGCTATTTGACTCTGTAGCTATCCCTATGCCTTTTGATGGAGCTTCAAATTTTTCTCTTTGAATCCCATTTTGTGTTCGCCCTTGTCCTGGTCTACTACATTGTTTAGGAGGATGTTAAGGTTAGGTTTTACTTTGGCTTTCTTGAAAAATCCTAATGTCCTATTTTAAAACCTTGGGTAAAATCTATTTGGTCGTTACCTTTTTGGAGTGGGTGTTAAAATGACTTATGCCTCATTACACCATCTAGGTCAGGCCCCTTTTTATAGCTAAGTGTTTTTCCCATATTTTATTATTTCCTAAGTTTTGGTCGGCCCATGCCCCATGTTTCAAAATAACCTTAAGCCATCGTTTGTCATTGGCCTAGGCGGTGTCCCCTTCCTTCTTATTAATAAATTTTTTATTTTGTAGGGAATGTTTAATTGACCATTGATCAACCATCGGTTGATCTTAGCTGTTCCCCGCAATCTTGTGATGCCCCCACCATAGAGTTTCAACTGATCACGATATCACGGGCGGGCGCCACGTGTCTTAGCTGGTGGTGCCGAATGAATAATAAAAATGGTTTAGTAGATGCGTCAAGGTTTTAATACATTATCTGGTAGGTTACTAAAGTGGTTGAAGGATGCACGTGCTCAGAATCAATGGGTGTGTTATAATCGAGGTGAAAAAGTTGCTCGACAGTTATGTCCAATGCTGAGAAATGATATAGATGAACATGATTGCTGGTGGTGGAGATCAACGGTTTCCTGCCATCGCGTGATCAGAAGATGCAAGATGTTTATGGATTGTGAAATCATGAGCAAGTGCCACGTGTACTTCCTTTGATGCTGCATACTATGGTGGGCCCTCGGTGCTTAGATGGCAATTACATCAGCCTTTTGAAGGTAGTCGTTCGATGATCTGACAAAAGTAAAAGATCGACAGTTGGAATTTAAATTTGCATCAAATGTGATTGGAGTTGTCACCGCGGCATGTATGAGAGCTTTAATGGTGGATGATACATTTAATGGCCCAATTCATGCAACATAAAGCATGTTTCTTTCATCTTATTTCATCACACAACATTCAAGCATCCTCACAAGTCAATTACAGAGCCAGTGACGAATTTTCGAGCAATCACAATGAGAATTTGGTCTTCTACAAATCATATCCCATAAGTTGTTCTTTGAACTATTTTATTGCTTTGGCTATGGTTTTGTGAAGAATTGTGATAAGTTGGTCAAAGGGTTTGTTGATTATTAAAGTGGGGTTACTGGTCTGATTGAATTGTGCGAGATTGCAAAGTTTTACTGTAATTTTGTTGTTTAAGTAGCCCTAGTTTGTTCAAGGTTTGAATTTTAAAGAAACCCTATTTTATTTGAGATGGCACCACCGAAGCAATACTTCGGCCATGTGGATTATCTACAGAGGAATTTATATGATGATTTCCTTGAGCAATTACCACTGTCTACAAATGATAAAAGGAGGGGTGTGGTTTTGATGAATGGAAGAACCCTAAGTGAGGGACTAGTATGTAAAAAATATAACATTGCAGATGCTAGGGTTCCTATGATAGGTTTAGACATGTTCAAGCTCTGGTATGGATAGCGCAATTTACCTCACCCTTTCTCTAATTCCTGGAGATATGACATGGGGAGGTTGGTAGTGCCGAATGTATTCCCCGATGTGGACCTACTCAGAGTTGTGGTAGCATGGTATGAACTTGTCACTAGGGTGATTAGGGATAATGATGGAGGAGTCATGTTGAGTATAAGCAAAGAAGAAATCCAACAGGTGTTTGATTTAACTGAACCAAGTCCATTCTTGGTTTGAATTGATCTCAAGGAAATGAAGCAAGAATACACAACATCAAAGTCATTGTTTAGGTTGAAGTTTCTTCCTCCTCATCTGGAAAAGGCAGGCAATTCTATAGTTTACATCAGTCCCAATGACAAGGAGCCTTTCAGGCTAAGCTACTTTTCCAACCATTTTTTGGCTACTTTCTACTCACTCTGCCACCTTCTGGTTTTTAGCCCAAACACTATTATGCCCATTGCATATATGTTCATGGGGGCCCAGATACAACACCCAAATTTCTCTGTAATAGCAGAAAAGATGCATGATGGATTGCTGAAATTGCAAGTTGGAGATACTGTCAATCCTTTCTTCTGGTATTCATTGCTTATGTATATGTTTTTATATAAGAATTTTGAATTCTTTTCAAAAAGGATGGATTTAAGGTAGGACATAAATGGGGAAAGGTTACCAGTGCAGGTCTGGACTGTAGACCTGTCATACAATAGGGGAAGCGCCAGTTTTGTGCAATTTGATAATTGCTTTGATTCCAGGCTTAGGGCTTGGCTAATTGTTAATGTGCCCAAGGTTCCTGAGGATCTTCATGAATTTCTCAGTCCTAAGGAGAGGAAGCCAGATTTAAAGGTTTGTCACACCTGGGGTGACATCATTTTGTACCCTGTCAGCACTGTCTTAAGAGTATATGGTTTCCAGGGAGCCCCACATATTCTCCCTTTCAATGTGCCATACAGAATGGGGTTTGCCAAAGTCATGTGGAAAATAGGTTGTATCCATGATGACAACTTGACTAGGAAGGGAAAAGGGACTCTCTTCCCTTATTACACCGTTGTATCAGATTTTTTTTTCCAAGGGTGGATGGGTTCATTTTGGGAGGTACTTTGATGACTTTCACTTGAGGAGTGGTCCTAGGTGGCAACATGATCCAGAGGGTTTCTTTTCCTTATTCTAGAAATGGATTAAGGGTGGCAAGTTTTCCCATGAATTTAATTTTCCTGAAGACTTAATCAGGAATGAATTTGACTTGAATAAACAGGAGCTGAATAAGGAGAAGTGGATTGCCTATGAAAAATTGATGGTTGCAGTACATAAAATGGATCCCAAGTGTGATCCATTGATGGAGTTTACTCCATTCCACAAGAAGGTTGATTTCTTGATGGATAATTTCAGATAAATCATGAACACTTTGATGAGCAAGAAGGTCAATTTGGATTTGGATTTCGGTATTCAGAGACCAGAGGTGAGGCCTGAAGAAACAAGGCCAACTTATCAGCCTACTATGAGCTGGCCTCTTTACAAGAGGAAAAGGAATGATAGTAGCAATGAGGAGGAGGAGGATAAGAATGGGAAGCAGGTGATGAAAGCCTCGACTCACTTAGGACCGAAGATTAGAGCACCTGGAGGTGTAAAAATAATTGATTTGGATTCTCCACCTCAAGTTGATCCTGCACTATCACCATTAGAGCCAAGCCCAAAGAGGCAAAGACTTGAAGAAACACATGATGATCTGATGGAAGAAATAATGTTACTAATCAAGATATGTAGGTTGGTATCCCATCCCCTCCTAGATCAACTAAATTGGTATTATCTGATATGGATGTAAAATGCCAGTGTGTACAAGATGCCAATGGAAGCATGCAAGGCATTCTTAATTGATGATGCATTTGTGAAGACTCTTGTATTCTTGCAACTAGTATGGAGGATGAAGTTGGAGGAATACTAGGCCAAATGCAAGGAGAGAATAGAATTGAGGCTTGATCGGTCTGATCAAGAAAATGATGATGAGGTGAAGGTTGAACTCATGAATGAGTTCAAAAGCATCACTCCTGAGGAAGGAAGAAAGTTGGTAACCCAGGCTGGTGTTCTGATTCTACCTGAATGGGACATAGAAAATGTTGTAGCATTCAATGCTATC
>CM021104.1:491153017-491170495 GCA_007115665.2 Sequoiadendron giganteum
TAACCTAGGTGCATATTTGCATTATCAAATTAGATCAATTAATCATCATCATCACACACACATCAAAACCCAAAAGGATTGAACTTCCATTGAGGTTAATAGCCAAGTGGGTATTTGAGATCAATTTTAGTCTTTTTCCCTTTGTGATATTGGAAGAAGTGTGATTTAGACCCTGGATCCTTTTTTCCCACATCACAATATGAATCAAGAGTAGAACTAAGAACAATATTGTAGAATATTAATTTAAATATTTAATTATATTTATATGAGTTCATATTTGGTGAATCCTATTATCTAATTATAAAATGGTGAAGTACAAATTTGGAAAATCTCCGCATGATTATAAATGGTGGAGGAAAGTTTTTGAGAAATATGCATGACCATAAATAGTCCATCTAAAGATTGGGTGAATTGGATTATCATAAAAAATATATCTTTTAATTTCAAGGCTGTTATGGCCCTATAATTGACATGGCATTATATTGGTATTGACAAAACTTATTATCATACAAAGTGAAATTTTAATTCTTTTGGTGAATATGTCAATAAATTAAAATATGCCTAAAAAATTCTAAGCAATTCCCCAATACAAGTGCATAGATTACTATGGTAAAACAATATATTTTTATTGATATAAAGTGACGTAGTCATTATAACTATATTAAAAATCAAAAAATTGCATCAAGAGGAATGGTTGAAGGTTCAAGAAAATTTTTTTAAAAATAGGCCACAAAAATGGGCCAGCATCAAGCAATCAAGAACCTAAGCCAAGCTTACATGTAGAAGTCAGTTTCAAACAACAAAACCAATTATTAGAGAGTAGTATCCACCAAAAAGAAACCCTGAGAAGCACATAAAATTAGAAATTAGCCAAAAAAACTACCACTTGAGCTCACAACCTTAAGGGAGGCCAGGGGTAGAGAGTGAAGAATTTAAACCCTCTTGAATATGTTTAAATAGAAAATATAGAGCAATAAAGAAGCGAGCAACATCCACAATGAGACTATCATGCAACCTAGGTGTAATACAATCAATGCATAGAAGAGTTTTAAAATGAGAATCATAAATAACACTAAATCTTAGAAGAAAGAGTAGAGCTTATAGTTAAATAATATTAATTATAATTTCTTTATAAATAATTTGGTCTAAAATGAACATGCATTTGATCAATAACTCATAAAATATTAGTGATTTGGGCCCCCACAAGTTGCAACATATTCATCAAGATTGAATTGGTAGAAATAAACTATTCACTAATTGATGAAGATTGATAGGCAATAAGCATAGAAGCATAAGATAGGGTGATCATAACATAAGGCATATAAGCAATAGTCCTAGACATGAAAACAAAGCATGGTAAGTGTTATAAGAATATAATCATAAATAATCCTATAAAGAAAATGAAAATCATAAAATTTATAATCAAAACTAGAATAAGATCATCTAAAAAACCATTAGGATGCATAAGATAATAGTAAGAATAAATGAGTAACCAAGATGGTAAACATGAACAAACACATGAGAAAAATAATGCAAGGATATGGTAATATGCAAGAAAACATAAAGAAAAAAGGTCAACTAATAAAATAAAGATATGCCCAAGTAGAGAAAGACAAAACATAAACCATGATATAGAAGTGAAAGTAGAACTACTGGGGCATAATAAAATAGACCAAGTGTAAGCAATAAACAAAAGGTCAAAGTGAAAAAATAGAAATATAGGTATATAAATTTATAGTAAATAGTGATGCATGAATCATCAAGAAAATTAATGAGGATTGTGATTATCCAAAAGATCTTCCTCTAAACGTATCGTCATAACATTCTTCATTATTCATGCATTTTGTAGCTCATGACATGCCTTTTCCACAATACCACTTGTTTGTACATTAGGTATTTCTCTTTTGGTCCATGATTATTTATTTGGTGGTGGTTGTGTAAAATTATTTGGTGTTTAATACACCAAAGTACTTTTCTTTAGAATTTGTACATTCTTCTATACATGAAATATTGGTTTTTGTATTATTTTTGTTTTTATATCCATCTTTTGTTCATGAATAATTATTCCATCATATGTTGATTAATCATAGTTTCTTTAGGTTTTGAAAATTATCTATCCAACTTCTTTTGAGTTCTTGCTGACTCATTGAAATGTACCTTGTAGAGGATATGTATAAGATCATCCTTTTATGAATGTGTCCAATGTAAATTAGCTAGCATTTTTTATTGGCTTAAAATGAACTCTTTCAATTGTGACTATCTTTCTTTCATTTTCAAATTTAACACAATTTATATAAGATAGAAGGGATGACAGTAAAATATTCTATCTATGCTCTTCCAAATAATAAATCAAATCTATTTGAAAAAGCTATGACATACATAAAATTGATAATTCTTTAAAAACTACTCTCAAAATGTAAAATAAAATGTCTCAAACATACTATTTATCATTCTATTAGTCATCTCCAATGGTCTATCCAGAAATGTGCATACTCTCGATGTCTAATATAACTATCAAATAAAAACTTTAAATTGGTTCGGAAGATCAATAAGAAATTGAGTAGATAATGAATATTTGATACTACGAGTTCTATATAATAAACCATCATAATTGTGGGATATCTTCATTGAAAATTAAATAATTGAGATAGGAGGAGAAAATATAGTCTTAATATCAATTGTACCCACAAATATTTGTAAATCTCAGTCATCCATGACAGAATACAAATAATTTTGAGCATTTCATCATTTTTCAAGTTACCTGCTTTAGTTATTGTGCAATTTCTAAATCTACTCCATATTTTCACACTCATTATAAAATTTCTCAGTTGGTTAAGAACGATAGTCTTGTTAAAAAGTTCCAAAGTCAAACGAGTGCACTCACAGTCTAATTTTTTCAACCTTGTAAAGCTATTGCTTGCCTAAATTGACTCAACAGCTAAATGCATCCTTACATTTTCAGAGATTTGTTTTTTAAACAGTTAGTTTATAGAAAAATAAGTGCCAAAACCAACTTTGAAACATTATTTTCTTGAATCCAAGAGATTCTTTAATTATGTAGAAGAGAAGCCATATATATAAATGTTTTTGGAGCTATGGATTAAGATGGATAAACACTGCAAAGACTGTTACATAATACACACCGGAATGCTTTTCACATTAAGTCCGCATTAGGAAACAACTCCTGATACATATTAGTATCAAGAGCATTACACTGGTCTCCTCACGAGGCATGAAATTAGATAAAGTTTGTAAAACTAAATAAAGATTACAAATTATTCTATAGAAAAAGTAAAAGTGTATTTGGCTGCAAACAATAATTCTCAATATGGGAATTGAAGCTAAATACCCAATATATCAAAGATAAAGACTTTATTCATTCAAATCTTATGAATGATATGTAAAGAAGGAAATTGGCGAGCAACCACCAGCAGGAACATCTGCATACTTTCCATGTTATTTGCTTTGGTTAGCATAATGGAAGGTCGAGAGGAGGAGCCTCCAAACTTGACAAATAATGCGGTCCATTTTCTACCAGAAAAGCCATGGCCAGTCCCCATGTTATATGCACATCCAGGTGACAGTGAAACAACCACACCCCTTCATTAAACAATCAAGAATTCATATCAGATAATCTATGAAAGAAAAAACTAATGTTTAAAATAAAAATCTACATGAAAACAACTAAGTAGATTTGCTTACCGGGATTATCAGCTACAAATCTTATAGCAGCCCAACCATTTACTGGTACAGAAACAGTATTTCTCATTGGAGGGTCGATCAGATTGAAGTGGAGAGGGTCTAATACGGGGTTATAGTTCCCGAATCCTTCTCCCACAATGTAAAAATCATACCCATGGAGATGAATAGGATGATTCTCAGCTGCGAAAATATTGGTCCCCTGGAGAATTATCTGCACTGCAGTATTATATTTGAGAACTTTAACTCTCGTGTCTTTCACTGGGGACCAGAGGCTCCTGCTCACGTTCTGTGCAGTGTAATCGAACTGAACAGGAGGGTTATCTGGGAAGTCTTTTCTGAAAACTCCATTGACGCCGAAATAGTGAGCTTGTAATAGGGACAATGTCTGGGGAAAAACAAATGAAACGTTGTTAAAACTTGCTGCAAATCTGGTGTTATTGGGCCCCCCGCAAGATTGAGAAGGTGGGCAGTTGAGCAAGCCCACGCCTAGTGTGAAGAAGAGGTTTTCGTCGATCTTTAGAGGAACATTGATAGGGTGGTCTAGAGAGGCCAGGCTTCTTAGCCCGCATGAAAATTTGGTTGCAGTTGCTGTATCGTTAAAAGCTGGGAGATTAGGCATTGCAGGAGATTTGAAGAACATTAAGGGGTCTAATGTTTCGTACTCAATAATGGCTGTTGTTGTGGTGTTATCGAAGGGAACTCCCTGTGCGCTTGCATATGCTTGAGCAGCGATGTAATATTTTCCTACGGGCTGGTTTGCAATCAGAATGACGTCTGTAGTTTGGCCTGGACCAATCATTATTACGCATGTTTCAAAAGGCTTTGTGTATGAGGCGTCCACTGCCACCACTATCATTACGTGATTTGCTATTGAGACGAAGAGTTCAGTATTCAGTCCAGCGTTGATTATGCGGAGTAGATATGAATCTCCCTCCTTCACATAAAGAGTGTAGGTTGCTGCATACACCATAACAAATCATGAGTTCTCATGCTTTGATGAAGAAGATGACAACAAAAAGCAATGATATTTTGTATAAGAGATAGCCTATCACTTCGTTTTTATAGGAATAAAAGGAAAGAAGTGGTGAGTAGCCAGAACAAAGACAATAGCTTGAAAACAGAGATCAAATGTAGCTATATATACTTGAAAATTAATATATTAGATTTTTCAGAAATTTAAATCATCCTAAGCAATGAACGCAATTGGATTAGGGGAGAGGATTAATTAGTTGAGGATTCTAATTTCACGATTTTCAAAATTTTATATGGTGATTTCAAATCACTTTCAATTTTTTACAATTGTTTATATGGCAAGGTTTATGCTTATGATTAAGGTTTCAGGTTCACATCATGAATACGATACCACATCAGCATGTTTTCTTTTGAGGTATCCAAAAAGACTCAAAAAAAGATAGACCAATAATTGTATATTAAACTATAATAGTTGTGCACTAAGTCTTGTTTTATAGGTGCATTAATGGGACATCATATGATTTGTTGCTTTTCAGATCTAAATAATATATTTCATTCAATTATGAGTATTCATGATCAACACTAACAACTTTAAAATTAAAACTAATACTATACTATTAAAAATATTGAACATTAAATCAACAACTATTATCATAACTATTAAAACATGCTCAATTAATCTTACTCAGTCAAAGTAATATATTAACCCTCAAATAAGAAATTAAAAAAAACACTCAAACTATCATTGGTTGCAATGGTACAACAATCTTTGCTAATGTTTGGAGAATTTATTATTTTAAAACATTACTACTTTTTTTTTATTTGCTAAATTGAAATTAATGAAAAGGATAATTAAAGTAGGTCAATAGGATTGGACATTGGTACAACTATCTTTGCTAATGTTTGGAGAATTTATTATTTTAAAACATTGCTACTTTTTCTTTATTTGCTAAATCGAAATTAATGAAAAGGATAATTAAAGTAGGTCAATAGGATTGGACATTGGTACAACTATATTTGCTAATGTTTGGAGAATTTATTATTTTAAAACATTGCTACTTTTTCTTTATTTGCTAAATGGAAATTAATGAAAAGGATAATTAAAGTAGGTCAATTGCAGTGGTACAACAATCTTTGCTAATGTTTGGAGAATTTATTATTTTAAAACAGTGCTACTTTTTCTTTATTTGCTAAATTGAAATTAATGAAAAGGATAATTAAAGTAAGTGAATAGGATTGAACAATGATACAACAATCTTTGCTTATGTTTGAAGAATTTATTATTTTAAAACATTACTACTTTTTCTTTATTTATTAAATCGAAATTAATAAAAAAAAAATTAAAATCAATAAGATTAAACAGTTGTCATCTATGCGCATCTCTATGTTGTCATTAAACAACTTTCTACTCTTTCAGCCCATTTTGTTGAATTCAGTTGATTTCAAACTTACAAATTTGTTAAAAGACAATCTAATATTATATATTAGCTATTTAACCTTCCGACATTACCAACGTTGCCAGACGTTAAAATTACATTACGATGTACCGTTATAATTGTCAATAGTTGAAACTCGCACGAAAATGGCACAATAAGTTGGTGAACTAAAAAACCTGAATATCGTATATATCAGCAATTTGACTGTCAATAAAAACAATGTTAAAGAGTATACCTAGGCTTGAGCACTGATAGAGATCCCCCGGTTGCCCGTTGATGGTAAAAGCGTCCGATGTGTTTGGTGCAGCTCCTGTCCTCGTTGCATCATTCACAACATCGATGGGATTTCTGTTCCACCATTCCCCTGATAATGCACACATAAATTTTATCAATTTTTTTTAAGTTGATATGAGTTTTTCACAGTTTATGAAGTTGTGTGTAAGTTTTTATATTTAATTGTGTATGTTTTTCAATCTACGTTTCGAATCACATTCTGTGATCTATTATCAGAAAGAAGAAATATAATGATTCTTCTTTCTGACATTGGATCACAGAATGTTATTCGAAACATAGATTGAAAAACATACATAAATAAATCCAAAAACTTATACACAATTTCTATGAGTTCAAAAACAGTGAAAAATTGGATACATAAATTTGGACACAGCATACCTAAAATAATGGGCGGTGCTTCATGGCACGGCTCAAGAAAGGGATACTTAGCGCCCTGCTTTGGGTAAATGATAAGAGCTCCATAAACAGAAGCTCTCAGCCATGAGCTGTGAGCATGCCACCACAGGGTCCCTTCTTGGCCACTAATGGTGAATCTGTAAGTATAACTTCCTCCAGGCCGAATGGGGCATTGGGTTATATACTCTGGCCCATCAGCCCACGGTGTGCGCATTTGCCGAATTCCATGCCTGTATAACAAATCTCAAACCAAAACAATTCATTTAACTAAAAACTCTTATTCTCCTTGACATTAAAGAGCAATGGAAACAGGACCCACCAGTGAATAGTTAAATTGTACTGCGCATTATTAAAAACTTTGACTTCTAGAGTGTCTCCCTCGTGAACAAAAAGATTTGGGCCAGGAAATTGGTCGTTCACTGTGATAATATCATGCGTCCCGCACAGTTTCGTAACAGTAAGGGATTTAACCTGCAGTGCAGATCAAATATCAAGCTTTCATACTATTTTTCCCTTTTCAAGCATTGAATGAAACAGCACATACAGCACAAGTTCTCTAAAGAAAAAAGGAAAGAAATTGCAATGAGAAGCATACAACAAAAGTGTAGCTGCGTAGTTCTGCAAGTGCAACCGCAAACATAAAGCTCAAGCATAAAAACAGCCGCAGATACAGTGCCATTTCACCCCCTCTAACTGAATTCAGAATTCCCGGGCTTTGGAAGTCAGAGAACTCAAATTCAAGGAATGAATAGAAAACAGGAGAAGGGTTTGTAGATATCAAGGGCATAATTGACTATAAGTAGGGTTGGGTGGCCTGCAAGTTGGTTTGGGTAGATATGGAATTGCAGTAAAATCAACGATGAGGATTCCGGATTGAGAGTGAAGATCCAAAATTAAGAATGTATGGTGAGTTGCGCTGTTGAACGGCTCCCTACTTAGCGTAAGCAAATTCTAAAAGAACTTTCTCTGTCATCTCACAAATTCAACGGGCTGTCCAATCTTACGCGTGAAAGGGTGTCCTCTGGTCTTTGTTTAATTTAACATGAGCTTTCACCTGTTTATTGGAATTATCTAAATTGATAAATAATATTTTTTCATGAGAATTCTTGCACAGCAACAACGAAAATTGCATTGTCTTAAGAGCTTTCTTGTGTTTTGGTTTTGAATATTGTTGAATTGGTTGATTGCTCTCGTACAGGGCTATGCCATAAATGGTTTTTATATGCACCTCAAATGATTCCACGTTAACCGCTTACCGAAATTCGACTTTTTATGGTTATCGTATCTATCCTCATCTGACCCTTTCAAATACTTGGTTTGCCAACATAATCATAGCCACAGTTTTCTTTTTTAATATTTAATAGTTTTTAATAGATTTTTTGGTTTATTGATGAAGTTGAATGGATTTGAGTAAGTTTATTAGAGATCAGGACTTGTTAAGTGCAAGGCTCCAACACCGTAAGGTATTGGGTAAATTTGGTGGAATCGATACCTCTTAAGCTTTGGCTCTCAATTGAAAAGATTTCAACCTAAGACTCATGCTTTTGTATTGGATAGCAAAATTGATGTTGTGAATAATACACTCCATCAAAATAAAAATAAAAATTAATAGTTAATATACTTATCATAGTCATCAAATATCACACATTAACAAGTAAGCCCATAATAATAAAGAAGAGATATTTTTTATCCATAAAAAATAATAAATCCATTTTTGTCACATCTCCTTTTTAGACCATGTGGACTACGTTGTATTTTGATAAATGTTTAGGTTAAATTCCAAAACATTGTTTTAAGGACATTATACTATAAGTGTTATGCTTCATTATGTTAAGGCAAATAAAAATATCTATTAGATATTGATTTGATAGAAGTAAATGTGAATTTCATTATTATTAAAATCTTAGTGAGTGATTATATTATGTTATGACATTATGATTATCAAACTAACTAACCTGTTGATTTAATGAGGTGGACGCAAGAGCTGAGTGTATACACCTAAAAATGGTCTGAAGAATTTAATTAATTATCCTATTTTCCTCTACTGTTTGAATAAATAGAAATATTTATTTATATAGTTCACGTTCACATTCACATTTGAATTCTTCTAATCTTAATTAAATAAACAAAATTAAATATTTTGTTTAATTTAATTATCAAATCCCTATTTTATTCTATCACATCAATCTTAAATTAATTAAATAAAGATTAAAACACTTTATTGATTAATTGTCATATTCTTCTGTTTAATTTAATAAACAACTTTTATAGTTTGTTTTATTAAATTATTTATCCTTCTTTTGCTAATTTAAATAAATCAAAATATTTGAATAAAGGCATAAAGAATATTCCATCTATATTTCCTCAAAAATGAATTTGATATCTTATGTCTAATTTATTTCTAAAATATGTCAAAATTAATGCTTTGAAACTTTACGGGAAGTTTTGGAGATAAATTCAAGACAAATTCCAAATTCTTCTCTCAATCCTCCTCCATCAATCTTTCCTCTTCTCTTGTCTGGTGTTTTTATGGGTAGAGACAATCACCAAAATTCTTTCAATCTCCTCCATCTTTCACCATTCAATCCTCCAAATTGAATCCAAGCCTCTCAATGCCATCCCTCTGCATTTCTACAACCAGGAATTCTATAAATAAAGCCTCATTGAACCAAGAAAAGGATCCAGATAATGTAACTTATGCACTCTTACTCCACGGGAATTCAAGCACATCAAGCATCCAGCATCCAGCAATCAAGTTTTCATATCATGGCTGCCTCCTGTAGCTACATTTATCTGTTTCCATGTTAATTCATGCTAGTTTAGTTTCTTTATCATCTAGTATTATCACATTAAGCTCCATATCATTGCATTAGCATCCATCTCATTCTTCAGATAGTCATTTTAATAGTCACATTGCTTACACGATCTGAGAGCCATAGTGATTTAATAAATCTTTGGATATAAAGAGCAATATGACGCTTTCAGTAGATTATTGCTTTGAATTGATTCATTTAGCTTTGTCTTTGATATAATGTCATATTAAGAAGTGTCTTTTGTGCTTTACACCTTATTCACACTTACAATTTGGCGCCCACTGTGGGGCCTTAACCCCAATTTTATCAATTTTTCTTAAAAGTGTCTCGCAGGTTCCCGACGTGTTTTGTTTAAGCGCCTTCGTCAAATACTATAGCGCATCCATGGCAAACTACAACGCTTCCATGCTTTGTTTCGGCGCTTCCGTGTTACTATAGTGCATCCATCAAAAAATTCAGCGCTTTCAACTTTAGCGCTTCCATGACCTATTTCGCGCATCTGTGATTTAGTGCTTTTGTGGCAAACTTTTGCGCTTCGGTGTCCTGTTTTGGTGCTTTCCTATTATAGCGCATTAGGTAAAATTTATTGCGCTTCGATGGACTGTTTCAGCGCTTTTGTAAAATCAGTCTGGACCCGACGCGACCGTGGCCAAATTTTAATTTTTTCCACAGTTGGACTAAAATTTATCAATCCTAGGATAGTCACTTCTGGTTTTCTAAAATTTATCAATCCTACGATAGTCATTTCTAGTTTTTAAAATGTATCAATCTTAGGGTAGCTACTTTTTATTTTTTTAAAAGCAAATTTATCAATCCTAGGATAGTCATCACATTTTTACAGTATAAGTTAAAAAGAACAACATGATTTTTGTGAAGCAACACCTTCACATAGATTAGAAAAAAAAAATTTGGGCTTAAAACAGAACAACTTATATGTTGTGCTTGTGGTGATTAGGCTTATTCTCTCCCCTTAACTGGGTGATCAAAGCGCCAGAATCACTTTTACTTCTGCTATTTATGCTTTATTAAATCATTTAGAAGGCTTGTCGTAGTGGGAAAAAGTACTCACCCTACGGGAACGACCTAAGTGGGAACGCCTAAAGCCAAGGATTCCAACCCACTATAATAAAAATGCAAGTTGTTGATGAAAGTCCAACTTGACGATAGTGAGCAAGATAACCATCCCCAAAATCTTTGTTCTAAAAATTGGGAGGTCTCCCAAGGGAGTTTATCAATTGCTGCACTGCACGGAAGCCCTATCTACGAACCATAGAGTAGTATCTCGCCGAGTCAGTATCCATACATTGTAATAGTCACGGTGCAAGGGGAGGGAAGAATCTACCCCCAAGACACTCACCATATAATTGCCAAGGACCGTTTGCTCAGAGGATGAGAAATCCAACTCTGAGTACACGCCTGGAAACGAAAAAAACACGTGCGTCCTCTAGGGGGTGACACGGTTGTGTGTGTCAATGCAATTCAAGATGTGGGTTGTGAGTATAATGATGACCTATTTGCCCTTAAGTGTGAGTTTGTTTGATTTGTGTACAATTGTAAAAGAAACCTGTGAAAATCAATAAGGACCATTCATGGTTTTTGAACATACATGATCTATTCAATTTAAAACAATTATTCACAATTGTTTGATGTGTTTTCACAAATTCATTAAAATCAAATTAAAGATCATCCTGAAAATAACAAAGTCAAGTTATATCAGAAAATACATGCTTCGAAAGTGGAAGTCCACCACATTTGTCAAGAGAAAAATCAAAATCACAAAACCCAAGAAACCTTTCAGTTATCGAGATAAATTAAGAAGAGGGTGTTTTCTATATCAAAATCGAAAACTCTTTTTACAACATAGAACATTCATCCACAGATATCAAGATTTTGCTAGGGGTCACACTTTAGATTATGCAGTAGAACAACTCTATTCACGAGCCTTCTTCCAAAGGAGAGCTCTCACACAATATCACAACTGTAGTCGACACATTCGTCATTCTTATCTTCCACAATTCATGATACAGTATGCCACAAGGCTAGATCATATTTTACAATAGAGAGTCTTAAAGGTCCTATTTTTTTTAGCGCTCTAGAAACCTATTTCAGCGCTTTGGGTCGCTATTTTAGCACTTCTATGAAATAGCGCTTTCGAGCACTGTTTTAGCGCTTACAATATTTATTTTAGCGCTTTCATCATCTGTTTTGATGCTTTCGGGCACTATTTCAGCACTTCTATCAAGATAGCACTTCCATCAATTTTTAAAACGCTTTCGAGCACTGTTTTAGCGCTTCTGTCACCTGTTTCAGCGCTTCAAGACTCTATTCTAGCATTTCTGTGAAATAACGCCTCTGTACTCTATTTTAGCGCTTTCAAAACAGAGAGTTCAAAAATCTTACCAGTCAGTCTGTCTGTCATTTTATCCATAATTTTTATCAGAACCAAGTTTTTTTTTATCACAATCATTGTCTAGAGACCGAAAACAGATAGGTTTATACAAATTTCCAATCTTATCAACTGAAACAAGATCTTGCAAATCAGAAGTATCAAAATAAAATACACAATCGATTACTACATTGAAGTTTCATCATCAGGATACTATCATCCTTTATCATGAAAACAAGTATAGTAATCAAATTTTTAGCATAGTCTCATCAATAAGATTAGTCATCTTATTTGACTTTGTTAAAAGTTTAATTGACATTTTTCTAGCATAGAAGATCAACATTTCGAAAGAAAAGGCAAAAATTTGTATGCCAATCTTCACTAGGTCCCAAAAATAGAGACTCTTAGAGCAAGAACTTGAAACATCCCAAACAATGGTAGAGGAAAATCCTTGGAACAATCTGAACCAAAATGATAAGAACAAAATAACTCCAAAGGATATTCAAATAGCTCAACAAGATCCCAAGTTCCATAAATTTATGGAAAAGATCTTAGAACAAGATATGGAGAAGTATCTTTTGATGTTGGTTGAATCGGGTGCTAAACTTCCCAAGGAATTTGACATGAATCGTCTGAAGGAAGCACCTGGAACAAGTGAGACTGAAATACTGCAACCTACACAAATAATAGATCCAGTTGTTGTTTTGACATCCCAAATGCAAATGTTACAACAACAGATACAAGATATGACAAAAGGGAGTACCAAAAGATATGCGATACAGGACATTTGTCCTTATCCTTTCGACGCAACAATCGGTCTGATACCTTTTCCTAGACATTGTGAGATTCCAAAATATGATAAATATAATGGAAGAATGGATCCAATAGATCATATTAGGGAATTCAAAACAATGAGCCTCGAGTTTTCCCAAGAGGAAACTTAATTAATGAGATTATTCCCAAGGAGCTTGGGAGGATCATGTATGGAGTGGTTTTTAAAACTACAACCAGGTATCATAACTTTTGAGGAGCTTGTCAACAGGTTCATCTCCCAGTATTCCTTTAACATCCAACACGATGTTACAATAAAGGATCTTTATAACCTAAAGCAAAACAAAGGGGAGACGTTCTTGTCTTTTCTACAAATATGGCGACGATTGTTCGCTAGATATCCTCGATCCATTCCTGAAGAAGAAAAGATGGAGTTGTTCATTGAAAACTTAACGGAAGAAATGAGTTATAGGCTTGAATTGCAATGTCCTTCCACATTCGAAAAAGTAATAGAAAATAGTCTTAAAATTGAGGAGGCATTAGTCAAAAGAGGAGTTATCAAACATTTCAACGATAAACTGAATAACACAAATAACTCCTCCAATCAATACTCAAGTAGTGATAAGCCAAAATTTTGTCAAAAGAATCGAAACGCAACTACCAATGAAACAACAAATGATTCCCAAAATGTCAAACCAATTTTCAACTTGACAGCATCTACATCAAAGAATCAAAACAATGATCAAATTGTCAAGTCAAATGTCATACAAAATAACGAGATCGTAAAAACACAATCATATCAGAAACCATCAAATCGGCGTAGGTTCACACCTTTAGGCCAAATGATAGAATCAGCAATGAAGGAATTAGTCACTAGTGGCCTTATCACTGCACGGGAAGCTCGATTCTGGGATCCAAAGGTCAAACCACCATGGTGGAATGACGCAGATTACTACAACTTCCATAATAACAAAGGCCACAAAACCAACGATTGTATGGAGTTGAAGCACGCAATACAAGATTTGATCGACGATAATAAAGCATATGTGGAAACACCCCAAAATAATAACGATCATTCGGCCTTCAAGGACCTTTTGCCAAACTATAACAAAGGAGCATCATCATCTTCAAACAACAAAGGGAAGAACATCAACCATTTCTTTGATACAACAATCCTTTGTCTATCTGAAATAGAGAGTGATCATACAGTTAGTCACAACATTGATGAACTCAAAACCAACAACACTACCCCTTTGGATTTACTCCCAAGCATACAAAACTCTGAAAATCAAATCAATATCTTAAAAATCAGAGACCGTCAAGAACATCAACCAACAAATGTAATGACTAGGGGGAAATCCAAGGTAGTGTTAAAGGGAGTTGGATCTACACATGCAGTTCCACCTCCATCTCATTATAACATTGTCGATCAACTACAAAAAATTCCTGCACATATATCGATACTAGAACTCCTTAAATTATCACCATCACATAAGGAGGTTCTGGAACAAGCACTAGTAGCCACTACGGTACCAAAGAATCTAGATATTTTATAGTTCCAAGCTATGGTGGGACATTTGACTACCCCACATTGTCTATGATTCTCTGAATAGGATGATATCTCACTAAACCATCCCCATAATACTGCACTCCATATTGAAGTCTTAATCCACAATCATCGTGTCAAGAGAGTCTTAATAGATGGGAAAGTTGGTCTAAACATTTGCACTCTCAAGTTAATTTATGCACTAGGGTATTCAGATGATGTTATTGATGCCCGAAGAAAAATGACTATCAAAGCATATGATGAGGAAGAAAGATCGTCTAAAGGCTTGATTGTGCTACCCATTCAAGTGGGGCCAATGATGAAACATATAGCATGTCAAGTGTTGGAAAAAGAGTTAACATACAACATACTCTTAGGACAACCATGGATCCATGAAATGCAGGTTGTGCCTTCAACATATCATCAATGTTTGAAGTTCCCAATAAATGGACAAGAGGTGACTATATCTATTGATTATAATCACCATCAACATTGTGACACCCTTAGGATCTCTCAAGATACCTTTATGCCACACAACAAGGAAGCATCAAGCTCAAAATCATCCAACAAAGAAAAACATCCAAGTATCACTACCAAGTGGGTAGAGAAAAGGGCAAAGAAAAAGAAATAGTTCCTGTTGAAACTCAATCAACAGATAAAATGGATCCATAAAATTCTTTATCACAAAAATTCCAAGAGAAATTCCAACTAACAGACAAGGGAATGGGAACATATTCTATGGAGCAATCACTTAACCTATCACAATTAATGCCATCTCCTAAGACATATGGTCAACCATCTATGATCAAATCTCAAACATCATTACTAGTTACAGTTCTTGAAGAAAAATTTGTCAAAAAAGGTACCATAGAGGATGAATCAGAAAGCAAAGTGATCTTGGATTGGCTATACAAAGATGAGGAACCCTCTACATCAGATATCAGTATCAAAAATGTCAATATTAACATTGATAAATATGGAAAAGGAAAATCTATTTTAGAAAAAATGGGGTATGAAGGACAAGGACCTATTGGATTAAGAAAGGATGGAATCATAGAGCCTATTACACCCCTCACTCTCCATTCAAAAGAGAAGTCGGGACTAGGATATTCTAATGAAGAAAAATAGGAGATGACAAAGAAGGTTGTAGAAAGAATCCTTCAACTTAGAAATAGCTCTGAGATAGATTCAAATGAATATGAATGGGATTCATTTTCTGATATATCTTTCACAGATATTCATATTGATGTCATCCAACAATATACACCTACGCATGAGGAGGGCCGAGGCTCTGGGTCTAGACCATTCGTGGCAGCGTCACTAAATATCGATGATTCAAGTGAGGACAAACAGACCTCGAGTGAGCTAGACGATCTTGAAGAGGGTACCATCATTAACCTCAATATTCCAATAAACAACTATGACGAAATGGCTTTCCAAACCCTTACATCCATCAACCCAAATGAATCTGATGACCTCATGCCATTAATCCATCTAGAACTCATAGACTGGGAACTTGTTGAACCTTTGACTATACCAATATTTACAGACAATGATGCCATCATAAATTTCCTATGTCATAGTGACCCTGGTACAATTTCTATCTGTAATACTCATAACAACACGACTCGACAGGAGGGTGTCAAATCTTCCAGTTGCAAAAGTGAAAATAGGGAAACTAGATCTAATGGTGAAAACCATTCTATGGCAGCATTAGATCTGGAAAAAGAAAAAATAAAGAACGCATCTAACGGTGAAAACCTTTCTAAGGCACTAAAAGATGGGTGATTTGACACTCTTCCAGAATATTATCATGAGTGATCATCAGTCCTAGTAGAACCAACATAGTCTGTGAACATCGGCACTGAAGAAAAGACAAAAATCCTACATCTGGCGGAATCCATGATAGATCAAGAGAGACCGAAATTCATCAAATTCTTTAAAGAAAGAAGCATCAAATTCGCTTGGTCATATTCTGATATGCCAAGCTTAGACCCGAATCTTCTCATGCATCACTTGTCTTTGCCCACAAGAATCAAGCCTGTCAAGCAAAAATTGAGAAAAATGCATCTCCATATCACATTGATGGTAAAGACAGAGCTAAAGAAATTATTGGATGTTGGATTCATAAGTTCTATAGACTACGCCGAGTGGATATCAAACATTGTACCTATTTCAAAGCCGGAAAATAGCATCAGGATATGTACAGATTTCAGGGATAAGCATGCCCGAAGGATGATTTTCCATTACCAAATATAGACATCATCGTGGACTTGACGGCAGGGCATGCCATGTTGTCCATCATGGACAGATTCTCTAGGTACAATCAAATAAAAATAGATCGAGAAGATCAGGAAAATATGGCTTTTACATGTCCATGGGGAACTTTCTACTGGAACGTCATGCCATTTGGTTTGAAAAATGCAGGAGCCACTTATCAAAGAGCACATTTGACAACAATCTTTCATGATATGATGCACACCTTCATGGAGGATTACGTGGATGATATTCTAGCAAAATCTTGTACAAGGGACGGACATCTGCATATCCTAGACAAAATCTTCACACGGCTAGAGAAATTCGATGTCAAGTTAAACCCCAAGAAGTGTATCTTTGAGGTCACATCAACAAAATTGTTGGGGTACATTATCTCGGAAAAATGCATTGAAGTGGATCCAGCGAAAGTCAAAGAAATAATGGAGATGCCACCTCCTAAAAATATCAGTCAACTCAGATCACTACAGGGAAGGCTCCAATTGATCAGAAGATTTATCTCCCAGCTGGTGGACAAAAGTCATCCTTTTAATCATCTATTGCACAAAAATGTGGTTTTCAAATGGGATAATGGGTGTGAAACAACGTTCAATCAAATAAAATAGTATCTAATGTCACCACCTATTCTCATACCACCAACAGAAGGAAGGCCTCTCATATTATACATTGCCACAACAGATATCTCTTTGGGGCACTATTAGCACAAGAAGATTATGAAGGAAAAGAACATGCCATCTACTATATCAACCGGACATTAAATGGGTATGAAATAAATTACACTTTCATAGAGAAATCTTGCCTGACAGTGGTGTTTTCTACTCAACAGCTGAGACACTATATGCTAACTCATACAATCAAGCTAATAGCAAAGATCGATCCTTTAAAATA